>PVHX01014673.1:0-47906 GCA_004024805.1 Geosciurus inauris | reverse complement strand
AAAAAAAAAAAAAAAAAAAAAAAAAAAAAAGGCAACCATTGATCACACCAACAAAGAGGTAAGGCAGCAAATACAGGTAGCAAAAGATTGAGAGCTAGAGATTGAGGAAAAAAATGAATCAGAAATTCTTGAAATGAAGGAAAAAATAAACCAAATAAAAAAACTGTATAGAAAGCATCACCAGCAGACTAGATCACTTGAAGACAGAACCTTGGATAATAAAGACAAAATATACAATCTTGAAAATAAAGTTGACCATACAGTAAAGATGGTAGAAACCATGAACAGAACATCCAAGAATTATGGGACCACATGAAAAGACCAAATCTAAGAATTATTGGGATAGAGTAAGGCACAGAATTTCAAGCCAAAGGAAAACACAATCTCTTCAATGAAATAATAACAGAAAATTTCCCAAACATTAAAAATGAATTGGAAAATCAAATACAAGAGGCTTACAGGACACCAAATGTACAAAATTACAAATCTACACCAAGGCACATTATAATGAAAATACCCAGCATACAGAATAAGGATAGAATTTTAAAAGCCACAAGAGAGAGGAATCAGATTACATATAGGGAGAGACCAATTCAGATCTCACAAGATTTTTCAACCCAGACTCTAAAAGCCAGGAGATAATGGAACAACGTATACCAAGCTCTGAAAGACAATGGATGCCAACCAAGAATCTTATATCCAGCAAAACTGAGCTTCAGATTTGATGATGAAATAAAACCTTCCATGATAAACAAAAATTAAAAGAATTTACAGCAAGAAAGCCAGCACTACACAGTATTCTTGACAAAATATTCCATGAGGAGAAAATGATAACCGACAATGAAAATAAACAAAGAGAGGAACTACACTAAAGGAAAGGCCAATCAAAGGAGAAACCAAATCAAGGTAAAAACCAAAAATTAAATGAAATGACTGGGATTACAAACCATATTTCAATAATAACCCTAAAGGTCAATGACCTAAACTCATCAATTGAAAGACATAGATTGACAGACTGGATTAAAAAAAAAAAGACCCAACAATATGCTGCCTTCAAGACACTCATCTCACAGGACAAGACATCCACAGATTGAAAGTGAAAGGGTGGGAAAAAATGTATCACTCACATGGACCGTGTAAATAAGTAGGAGTTTCTATCCTCAAGTGGACTTCAAACCAAAGTTAATGAAAAGGGAGAAAGAATGACATTTCATACTTCTTAAGAGAATTATACATCAACAAGATGTAACAATTCTAAATATCTATGCCACAAACAATGGGGCATCTATGTATATCAAACAACTCTTCTCAACTACAAGAATGAAATAGACCATAACACAATAATACTTGGTGACTTTAACACAGTTCTCTCACCACTGGATAGATCTTCCCATCAAAAACTAAACAAAGAAACCATAGAACTCAATAAAACAATCAATAATTTAGACTTAACAGACATAGAGAGAGTATTCCATCCATCAATGAGTGAATATACTTTTTTCTCAGCAGCACGTTGATGCTTCTCCAAAATCGATCATATATTATGTCACAAAGCAAGTCGTAGCAAATACAAAAAAAATAGAGATACTACTCAGCGCCCTATCTGACCATAATAGAATAAAACTAGAAACCAATGACAGATTAAAAAATAGAAACTACTTCAACATCTGGGGACTAAATAATACCCCATTGAATGACACATGGATAACAGAAGACATCAGGGAAGAGATAAAAAAATTCTTAGAGGTAAATGAAAACTCTGATACAACATATCAAAATCTCTGGGACACCATGAAGGCAGTGTTAAGAGGAAATTTCATTGCATTAAGTTCATTTATTAAAAGAAGAAAAAGTCAACAAATAAATGACTTGACACTACATCTCAAAGCCCTAGAAAAAGAAGAAAAAACTAACACCAAAAGAAGTAGAAGAGAGGAAATAATTAAAATCAGGGCTGAAATCAACAAAATTAAAACCAAAGAAATAATTCAAAAAATTGACAAAACAAAAAGCTGTATAAAGAAAAACCCAACAAAAAAAATAAACAAAATTGACACCCCTTACCTACCCTAACAAAAAGAAGGAGAGAGAAAACCAAAATTACTAAAATTCATGATGAAAAAGGAAATATCACGATAGACACTACTGAAATACAGAGGATAATTAGAAACCATTTTGAAAATTTCTACTCCAGTAAAATAGAAAGCCCTGAAGACACTGACAAATTTCTAAAGGCATATGACCTACCCAGACTGAACCAGGAAGTCATACACAAGTTAAACAGGTCAAGTTCAAGCAAGGAAATAGAGGATGCCATCAAAACCTACCAACCAAGAAAAGCCCAGGACCAGATGGATTTTCAGCTGAGTTCTCCAAGACATACAAAGAAGAATTAATACCAATTCGCCTCAAACTGTTTCACAAAATAGAAAAGGAAGTAACTTTTCCAAACTCATTCTATGAGGCAAGTATCACCATGATACCAAAACGAGACAGAGACACATGAAAGAAAATTTCAGAACAATACCCTTGATGAACATAGATGCAAAAATTCTGAAAGAAATTTTTCAAATCACATACAAAAACATAATAAAAAGATAGTGCACCATGATCAAGTAGAGTTCATTCCAAGGATGCAAGTTTGGTTTAACATATGGAAATCAATTAATGTAATCCATCACATCAATAGACTTAAAGATAAGAATCATGATTTTATCAGTTCATGAGGAGAAAGCATTTGACAAAATATAGCACCCTTTTATGTTCAAAACACTAGAAAAACTAGAGATAGTAGGAATATACCTCAACTTTGAAAATGCTATCTATGCTAAACCCAAGGCCAACATCATCCTAAATGGAGAATAATTGGAAGCATTCCCTTAAAAATGGGAACAAGACAGGGATGCCTTCTTTCACCACTGCTATTCAACGTAGTCCTTGAAACACTAGCCAGAGCAATTACACAGATGAAAGAAATTAAAAGGATATGAATAGGAAAAGAATAACTCAAACTATCATTATTTCTTGATGACATGATTCTATACTTAGAGGATCCAAAAAATTCCACCAGAAAACTTCTAGAACTAATAAATGAATTCAGCAATGTAGCAGAAGATAAAATCAACAACCATAAATCAATTGCATCTCTATACATAAGTGATGAATCCTCTGAAAGAGAAATTAGTAAAACTACCCCATTCACAGTAGCCTGAAAAAAAAATATACTTGGGAATCAATTTAACAAAAGAGGTGAAATGACAACTACAGGACATTAAAGAAAGCAATTGAAGAAGACCTTAGAAGATGGAAAAATCTCCCATGCTCTTGGATAGGCAGAATCAATATTGTCAAAATGGCCATACTATCCAAATGTTATACATATTAATTGCAATTCCAATTAAAATCCCAACATCATTCCTTGTAGAAATAGAAAAGGCAATCATAAAATCCATTTGGAAGAATAAGAGACCCAGAATAGCCAAAGCAATCCTTACCAAGAAGAGTGAAGCAGGAGGCCATCACAATACCAGAACTTAAACTATACTAGAAAGATAGTAACAAAACCAGCATGGTAATATTATCAAAATAGACATTTAGACCAATGGTACAGGATGGAAGACACAGAGACAAACCCACTTAAATACAGTTATCTTATACTAAAGAAAGTTGCCAAACATGTACATTGGAGTAAAGATACCCTTTTCAATAAATGGTGCTGGGAAAACTGGAAATCCATATGCAGCAAAATGAAACTAAACCCCTATCTCTTGCCATGCACAAAATTCAACTCCAAGTGGATCAAGGGCCTGGGAATTAGATCATAGATCCTACACCTAATGGGAAAAAAAATAGGTCCAAATCTCCATCATGTCAGATTAGGACCTTACTTCCTTAATAAAACTCCTGGAGCACAAGAATTAAAATCAAGAATCAATAAATGGGATAGATTCAAACTAAATAGCATCTTCTCAGAAAAAGAAACAATCAATGAAGTGTACAGTCTACATTCTGGGAACAAATTTTTACCACACACACATCAAATAGAGCACTAATCTCCAGGATATATAAAGAACTCAAAAACTGGACACCAAAAAACAAAACAACCTAACTGATAAATGGACTAAGAAGCTGAACAGACACTTCTCAGAAAAAGATATACAATCGATCAACAGACATATGAAAAAAGTGTTCAATATCTCTAGCAATTAGAGAAATGCAAATCAAAACTACTCTAAGATTTCATCTCATGCCAGTCAGAATGGCAGTTATCAATAATACAAACAACAGTAAGTGCTGGCGAGGTTGTGAGGGAAAAAACACACTCATACATTGCTGGTGAGACTGCAAATTGGCACAACCAATCTGGAAAGCAGTATGGAGATTCCTTAGAAAACTTGGAATGGAACCACCATTTGACCCAGCTATCCCACTCCCCAGTCTATACCCCAAAGACTTAAAACAGCATACTACAGTGACGCAGCCACTTCGATGTTTATAGCAACTCAATTCACAATAACTAAACTGTGGAACCAACCTAGATGCCCTTTGATAGATGAATGAATAAAGAAACTGTGGTATATATACACAATGGAATATTACTCAGCAATAAAAGAGAATAAAATTATGGCATTTTCAGGTAAATGGATGGAGCTGGATAATATCATGCTAAGCGAAGTAAGCCAATTCCCAAAAACCAAATGCTGAATGTTCTCTCTGATATGTAGATGCTGATCCATAATGGGGGAGGGGACGCGGGAAGAATAGAGGAACTTTGGTCAAAAGGGAGGGCATGGGGGCAGTAAAGATGGTGGAATGAGATGGACATCATAGCCCTAGCTTCATGCATGACCACATATATGATGTGATTCTACATTACGTACAACCAGAGAAATGAAAAGTTAAAGAAAAAATAATGTAGAGGAGAGCAATCAGTTCTCACAGTAGAAGCCGAAAGAAAACATTTCCATGAGATTTAATAAATGTCACTATCACTTCAATACTCATAATTGCGTTCATTAGAATGTTTGATTGTAAATCCCTTAAGTCAAACATAGTAATTCATTTTAAGGCACTTTTCCTTCCTGTCCTTTAATTTCTAGCAGTTTAGTGATTAATTTTGCCATAGTTCTCAAACAAGATATCCTAGTCGCTTTTCTGGGAATATATAGTATAATCCTACTTAGAATTGTCTTTGGCTCTGATGTCAGCACATCAAACTCTCCTTTGCCCCAGGCTTCCTGTAGAACCTGTTACTTTTTAACTGTCAGTGGATCCTGACCCTTGAATAAGCAGGCATGTGCCTTCAGTCTCTAGTAGGATCTGAGAGTGTTTATGTGGAAGGGAGGTGTGTGAGCGCGTGTGTGTAAGAGAAGGAGAGAGAGATTCCTGTTTTGCAGCACATAAATCCTGAGGCTACTGCTTACTTAAGGGATTGTTCTTAAAGATGGGTAAACAAAATAAAATGTAACTGTGTTGTTACATTTTCTATCAAATGTGTGCAGCATTTAATTTCCTGTCAAATCATGTACATTTTATTTACAAATAGAATATAAGGAAAAGAAAAAACACACCATGATACTATGTTCTTGTTTAAATGTGAGTTATTATAAAAAAAATTCAACTATGATTTTCCAATTACATTCTCATTACTAAAGAGATTCTTGAAAAAAAGGTAAAAGATATAAGCACAGTTTGATCAGTTACTTTTAGTCCCAGAAGTAAGTTGTATAGATACGAGCTGCCCTAGTCTTTCTCTGTTTCTCTATTCAAAGACCTATTGATAATAAAAAATGAATTTAGCATTCCATATTACATTTGTGCTCACCACCAGTGTACACTGGAGGCTCAGTCAAATTGGCACAATATAATAAAAAAGGAAGCCTTGTTGACCTAGATAAACTAACCAGTCAGTATGACATCTGCCTATAGCTGGCATTTTGACCCAGTATCTGGGCAACATGGATAAGCTATTGTTTGGCTCAGATATTCACAGAGATTTAACATAAGGAAGACAGGATCTGCTCATAAGTTAGGAGAAGAATCATGGATTCTGGATAATCCACAAGGCATCATCCTGTGGTTGTAACATAGGAACAGAATTCACCTTTGCAGGACAGGGTAATGGCATGATCTACATAGCATGTAGATGAACCATGTAGACAAGGGTTCAGGGTCAGCTTATATTCTTTGTTTTCTGTAGGAAATAAGTAAGTTCCAAGGAAAAGAACTATGAAAGAGGACCAGTTATATTGACTAAACTAATATAGCAGGAAGTTGGATTTGATTTGAGTGACAGTTCAGATTCTAGACCACATAATAACTACAGTGGATGCCAAGTTTATAGTGCCAAGATTCATTCCAGGCTATTTGGTGTATTGAAAAACTGCTGGTGAATGCCCAGTCCTCAGTAGAAATATCTCAGGAAGTAGATAGGGTATGACCTAAAAGCAGTAAACCTCAATTATCCCAGTTGAGATGATAAATTATAATAGAGACTATATGCTACTCCTCCATAAAGCAGACACTAAGACCAAAATAAGTATTAAGAGTTTTAGAAAGAAAAATGAATAAAAAATACAAAACAATAAAATGAGAAGGAGCCAGGGAAGCCTGGAGGAGCTGTCAGATCACATTGTGACTCAGCTACTGATTGAAGGACAGAGTGAAGTTTGGATGGAAGTGGCCTAAACAGATCCACAATGGTTCACAAAAGCTCTGTGATGCTGAGCATGGTGGCTCATGACTGTAATCCCAGCAGCTCAGGAGGCCAAAACAGGAGCATCATGAGTTCAAAGCCAGCTTCAGCAACTTAGCAAAGCCCTAAAAAACTTAGTGAGATCCTGTCTACAAATACAAAATATAAAAGGAATGGAGATGTGGCTCAGAGGTTAAGTATACCTGGGTTCAATCCCCAGTATCAAAACACAAACAAACAAAAACAAGCAAACCAAAAACACCTTTGTGGGATTTTGAGCCAAAAATTAGCAGTTCAGAGAAGTCGTGGGCTTAGCAATAAAACTCCTGGGCTCTGTCAATAGGCAGAAGGAGTCGCTGAGAAATGTAGCCTCAGCACAAACATAGGGATGGATTTCTGACAAAAGTAGCCAGGGCCCTTGTTCATTTATGCTTCCTATGTTAGAAGAATGAATAAATTCTTATGGCTGCTACAGGATGAATGATATTTTTAATTATGGAACAAAATTAGTATAAGTTTCCTAACACCCAACTTAAACTTTTTGGAAGCTCTCAGGTTATATATAGAGATTATACGGTCTGTTTTAAAATAAGGAGGTGAGGACAGAAATGTTACTGGTCCGTATTTATCCACATAGGAAGCAAGCAGGTCAGTATATAAAGTAGAGCATCCCAACTATGGAGCTTGCTTGCCTAGACACTGTATCAAATTAATACTCACCTCTACTGGTTGAAGGTTTACAGGTGGAATGATTGGATTATGAAAGTTTAAAACTATTCAGTGCATTAATCACCTGATAGGGACTAACTGGTTGATAACTGTAGGCTGGTAGAGTGTGGCTGGAGTAGGTGGGTCATTGGGGTGTAACTTTGGGGTATACATTTTATCCTTGTGAGAGAAGTCTCTGTCTGCTTCCTAGTAGCATGTCCTGAACTATTTCCTATATCACACTTTTCTGCCTTGTTGCGATTCACCTCAGGCCCAGAGCAATAGAGTCAACCATCTATGTACTGAGACCATTAGCTCCAAATCGACTTTTCTTCCTTTAAAATTGTTATTGTTGACTCTTTTGATCACTGTGGCCCCCCCACCCCAAAAAAAACTGACTAAAACAAACTGTAAGAACTGTATTTTCCTTTTAATACTGGAGTATCTTGGAAAAAGAGAAAAAGTAGGGTTCTTTAACTTCCAGAGTCCAGTCAGGGACTCAGGTCAAAACCAAAAGCTCCAGTTCCTCATGAGGTTGTTATTATTACCTATGCTTCAACAGCAGAATGACTTGGGTGAGGCAGTGTGAGCAGGAATAGACAAAACTAGCCATTTTTAAATCAAGAGCTATAATAATGTATGCATTAAACTCTATTATTATATCTATTTTGAAATATACCAGGAAATATGTGACTATTGGATTCAGCATTTAAGAGATGATGATGAGTTATAATCATATTCTTCTAATGTACTATTCCCAGAAATTTGGGCTTTTATTTCATTTTACTGTGTGCTATTTTTGGTAGATTTCAAACAAATATGAGTTTGATAAATTATTTAGTAAGTGCTGGATAACCAACCTAGTATCCATGCACATAAAGAAACTTTGATTTAAGTAAATTATATTTTTGATGAATGAGTTCTGCCTGAATGATTTATCAACTTAATGTGGAATTGCCCTACAATTGCACAGCACTAGACCTAGTTTGCATCAAACCTCCTGTTGCTGGCTGAGAAAATGAAGGCAAAGGTATAAGTTATTTCCGCCTAGAGGTTAGAAAAGAATTAGTTTCATCTAAGTTGATGTCATATGGTATGCTCAAAGAACAACAAAAAATAAAATAACAGCAGTAAGGACACATAAACCTCTGCATTTATGTACGTGATGTGTATCTGCTGAATAAGAGAAAACACCATTAGAACTCAATAATCTCATACAGGATTAAATTAAAATATGGCATCTCATATAAGAACCCGTTTTTCCAAGGGGCCACTGTCTGCTTATATTCAGTCAGTATTAAGTATTAAAGATCATTAAAGAGTTTTGGTGAGAGTTGAATGAATAGAAAATTCTATAGCTAAGAAGCATACTGAGTAGACTCCCAAACTCAGCCTTAGGAAGATAAAATTACAGAGGTTTATAAATTTAAGCTATCTATTATTTGACTCATGGATCTCTATGACAGGTATAATGATACTGTTAATAACATCAATTTAGAACCATATGAGAACCTCCTTGACACAGGGTGTATCATAACCTTAGTCCAGCTAAGAAAGTTTCAGGAAGGGAGCTTTTAAGGTAACACCCCCAAAATTTGAAGTCCTAAATACATAACAAAAGTTATGGGATATACACACCTTTACCTGTTTAATTAAATAGCTCTTTTGAAAACATTGTGTGTGCCAAATACTATGCTAGTCACATGGGCTACAGCAGTAAATAACACAGGATTGTTTCAGGCACATGTTGAATTTTAATCTAATGGGTAAAACTAGAACTTAAGCATTAATGGCAAATATAATAAATATTACACTTACAAAGGTAAAGTAAACTAGAAATTATGCATTTCCTAATGGAAGTGTGCAAGAACAGCTATGATATATTTATTGCTCAGAAAAATCAGGTGAATCTGAAAGTCCCTGAAACTAATTATCACTTTAAAGATAATATAGGGGAAGAGGGGAACATTTCAAACAATACCATTAGAAGGAATTGTGAAACATTCAGACTGAATGAGTTTTTACCAGGTAAATGAGCTAGATTTCTTTAAAACATTAATGCCCCAAATAGTGCAGAGAATAGAAACATGAAGAATCTATAAATATATATTAAGCAAATATAATGTATAGATGCCATGTTTATCTCAATTTAAACAAATGAGAGAAGGTACATAATTCTACATATTTGATTCCACTAATGAAATATTGAATATTGTTAATAACTTTGATTTAAAATAACTTTTAAAAATTTTCCAAGATACAATGGAACCACCAGTTGAACCAGCTATCCCACTCCCCGGTCTATACCCCAAAGACTTAAAAACAGTATACTAGAGTGACTCAGCCACATTAATGTTTATAGCAGCACAATTCACAGTAGCTGAATTGTGTAACCAAACTAGATTCCTTTCAATAGATGAACAGATAAAGAAACTATGGTATATATACACAATGGATTATTACTCAGCTTTAAAAGAGAATAAAATCATGGCATTTGCTGGTAAATGGATGGAGTTGAAGAATATCATGCTAAGTGGGATAAGCCAATCCCAAAAAACCAAAGCCCCAATGTTTTCTCTGATTAGTGGATGCTGATCCATAATGGGTGGGAGGGGCATGGAAGAATGGAGGAAATTTGCATAGGGCAAAGGAGAGGGAGGGGATGGGAAGGGACATGGGGATAGGAAAGATGGTGGAATGAGATGGACATCACTAACCTAGGTACATGTATGAAGACACAAACGGTGTGACTCTACTTTGTGTACAACCAGAGAAATGAAAAAAATGTTCTCCATATGTATACTATAAATTGAAATGCATTCTGCTGTCATGTATAACAAATTAGAATAAATAAATAAGTAAATATATAAATAGGAATTTTTCCAAGATACTTATAAATTAGAGCTATATAGGCATTTTTATCAATGAAATAATATGATATCTGGAATTTGTGTTAAAATAGTCTGGGGTCTAGGATTACATGTGAGTATGAGTAGAGTAATAATTGACAATTTTCAATTACTAATGCTGAGGGATAGGTATCTGTAGGCTCATCATGTTAATCTGTTTTAAGAACTAAGAAGCTTAGTTTCACTAAAGATGGAAAATGGAGTTGAATAGAGTGATTTGCAAGAAGAGTGTACTTACATAGGTGGAACTTAAAGCCTTACTCAGTATTTTGGACATACACTTTTTTGGGGGTGTTACCGGGGATTGAACTCAGGGGCGCTCAACCACTGAGCCACATCTCCAGCCCAATTTTGTATTTTATTTAGAGACAGGGTCTCATTGAATTGCTTAGCACCTCGCTATTGCTGAGGCTGGCTTTGAACTCCTGATCCTCCTGCCTCAGCCTCTTAAGCCACTGGGATAACAGACATGTGCCACCACGCCTGGTGGACATACTTTGAAATAAACAGGAATTTATCAAAAGGTAGAGAAGTTAAAAAAAAAGGTTTAAGTTTTTTAAAGAATATTCAGTCCCTTTGTTAAGAATGGACTGGAGAAGGACGAGAATGAAGATGTTATTGCAATACTTCACATGAGTGATACTAGTCACAGCAATGCAAATTAGAAAAATAAATAGATTCAAAAGACACTTAGGTAACAACATCAACAGTGACTGGCAGTGCACTAGGGTATTCAAGATTGCTCAGAAAGAGATGACAACTATAACTCGTATGATTCAAATACACACAACTGAATGTTGCTCTCATTTACCAGGAGGTAGAAATGAACCTGTTTGAGGAGTGAAGCCCATGAGATCAGTTCTGGACATTTGAGGGACTTTGTTAACATCCTAGTTGAGAAGCTAAATAAACAGTTCTGTACCACATTCTATAGGTTATAAGAGGGATCAGTGTGGGAAATATAAATTTTAAAGTTCAGGAAGATGAGGTAACACAGGAAAAAAAATGAGTATAAAGAGGACCCTAGCTTAAGCCCTAAGCAACATGCCACTCTTCAAGGTCTAGGGGGAGGTAACTTACTTTAAGGTAAGCTGTAAGAAGCAGATCACTGACATCACTGAGCAATCGCTGTGTAACATACAAGCACTGGATGTCTTATAGAAGTCACGCTTTAAAAAATTAGAGAATGATGGCAGATACGTAAATTAACTCAACTGGATTTCCAGAAGGACTCTTTTCAAAGATGGTTGAATATTACCAGCCGATTCCTTCCTTAAAGGTATTGGCTGATCTTCAACACCAACTGAGGATCAGTATGGAGTACTTTATATATAATAGGTATGAACAACCAAGAAATCTTTGGTTATCATGTGTGCCTGAAGTAATGACATAGAATCTTAGGGAATCAGATATGAGCAAGTAGTTTTCCTATTGCTCTGTCTGGTCTGCATGGAATGCTGCAGGACCACATTAAAAGTAGAACAAATGCTAGGTACATATATGAATATACCACAGTGATTTCACTCTTAGGTATATCTGTAAAGCACTGATTAAAAACCAGTAAATAAATAGAAGAAGAACCAGTAGAGAAGAGGAAGGGGAACAGGGGGAGGTAGGAAGGGAGGGACACAGGAATTAGTAGGGACTGAAAAGGAGCAAATTATACCTCATGCACACATCGTTATGTCAAAAGGACCCCCTCCCCTCAAAAAAGTAGAATGAAATCTCCTGGAATCTTTTCAAGCTTTAAATACAAATTCTCACTATGGGAAGGGTGTCTGCCTCAACTATGTGTCTGATATTGCCATTGGGATATTTTTCAGAGTTAAAGTCACAGGAGATATGAAAACAAAGACTAATATCAAAATATTAGAGAAGTAAATGGAAAATTCTCCAGGTATTTAGGCATGGAAACACCAAGACTTAGCGGGTTATCAACTGAAAGGAGAAAAAAGGTATGATAACAAAACAAAAGTATCTTAAATCTTAGTACAATTGCAGTACATTCCATATCTGCTGGGAGGGCAGATATTCATATTATTTGACAGAGGAGAAGTGAGGTATTTCTGGAGGAACATCATTTAGATGCTCTACTTTATATATAATATCTGGCTTCAAATAAAATTCAATGTGCAGAGAGACCAAGAATGTGACTAATTATAAATATGAAGAAAAAACATGTAGTATAAATAGACCTAAAGATGACCCAAATATTGAAGTTAGAATATGAGGAATTTAAAATTACTATGACTAATATTTTAAAGAAAACAAGGTGTTTAGATCAAAAGGACAAAAGATGGGAAATTTCAATAGAGGATCACTGTTCATTAATAAAAAATGGACATTTTAGAACAAAAAAAAAAGATTATTAGAAAAATAAAATTCACTGGATAGTTTTGATAGAAAAATAAACAGAAGACAGGATTAGTAAACTTAAATTCAATCAGATCAACAGAAATATCCAAACTGAAACAGAAAGAAAACTTGTAAAAACATTACATAGTGTAAGAGACACATGACATGACTGAATAAAAAGGCTACTCAAAATAGATTCTGCTGGCATTAAAAAGATACCGAGACGGCTGGGGATATAGCTGTGTGGTTAAGCACCCCTGGGTTGAATTCTCTGTACAAAAAAAAAAAAAAAAAAAATTCAGAGACGCTGTCATAGTGTTATGTCAATAAAGTAATAAAGTTGATACACTAGATAAATTGGTCAAATCACTTAAGGTACACAATTTGTCAACATTGGTAAAGTAAGAATGTTTTTTTTTAATGGAATAGCTATGTGCCTCTTAAATAGATTAAATTCATAAGTGTGAAACCTACAGCACAAGCAATGAAAGCAAAAGCTCCCAGCCAGGGTGATCTACAGGACAATATGTACCAATATTTAAAGAATTATTATTACTTTTCTTCACTTACTTTATTCTAGAATACATAAATACTTCTGAATGATCTTATAAAGGCAATATACTTTGTTTTTTCTTTTTTGTGGTACTGGAGATTGAACCCAGGGGCACTTTATACTGACCTACATTTCTAGTTCTTTTTATTTCATTTTGAGACAGGTCTCACCAAGATGTCCAGGCTGACCTCAAACTTGCAATCTTTCTGCTATATCCTCCTGAGTTGCTGGGATTACAGGAGTGCACCACCACTCCTGGCTAGTGATTTAAAGTTACTTTTAAAATCTGATAATGTTATAAAAATGGAAATGAATAATTCAGTCTCTTTCCCAAATGTACATGTTAAAATGCTAAATTAAATAACACTAATAAATCATACTGATCATAATCAGTATGTTTTATTCCAGGTCTTTGAGATTATTTTGCACATTTGAAAAATAAATTAGTTTAAATTACAACATTAACAAAATTAAGGACAAATTAATCACCAAAATATAAAACAATAACTTGGTGAAATTCAACAAGCCCTCAAATAAAAATACTTAATGATAATGAACCAATAAAAATAAACCAAACAAATTTTCAAAAAGTCCTTAACATATGAATAGAGGACACTTCCTTCACATGATAAAGGGTAACTATAAAGGGCATAAAACAAGCACCACATTCAGTGGCAAAATATTAAAAACTTTCTCTGAGATTGAAAGCAAAATAAAATAAATATAAGGTGCATATATTTCAAAGAAGTCTGTTTTGTTCACCACTATCTGGAGCAGAGCACCATGCCCAGTGCATTGCAGAGTTTCTATATTTAGTTAATTAATGTTCATGCTTAAAATATGGGAGAAACAAAATATCAAATGTAATTTTAGAAGCTGTTTAAGATTTTTTCAAAGTTTATTTCACATATAAAATTGAACTGAAAGCCTAATATAAAAATATGAGGAATTCAAGAGTAGGGACTTACTCTAAAATTTAAACTTTGCGTAGCCCGTGATGGGTGTAGTTGCAACTATACTTTTGAAAAAACACACTTTAAAACTCCCTTAGTAGGGATGAGGAAAAAATTGTTTCGGGAATAATTTTCCAAACACATCAAGCACCAATTTTCTAGCAACCAGAAAGGAGGTGCAGTGTTATTTCCATAATAACTGCTATTGAACTATTCCAGCATATTTCTAACAAAAAACATGCATCACGCTGGGGCAATAGCCTTTTCTAAAATTTATTTCACTAAGACATTGACCTGACGAACACTTCTCACATGTAATGTAGGAGAGAGTAGAACAGTTTATAGTGATGGTTGCCAAGAGCTAGAGATAGAAAATAACTCTCTATGACTAATAATTACTCCAGCCTTCTGTGGGAAAGATCCCATCCATTTGCATTTTTAGCATGATATACATGACCCAAAATACATTTATGAGAGCCAGCTGGCATTTTCATGCCTTTGATTTTGGCAATTTTTTTTTATTACTAAAAATTTTGCTGTTGTTCACATTAATTTTGGCCATTAAACATAAGTCATTTTGATTTCCAGGTCTGTGTCTGCTTAAAAGCAAGAACATTAAAGTCCTCTGCTTCTGTGTTTCCTTTCAAAAGAAATAATTTCACAAAGAAAATTATAAAAATAAGTGGTAAATTACTATAGGCTGGGAGTAATTTCCATCTCACATAGATTGTGCCATCAGAGGCAGAAGAACCCCAGCAAGGAGGCTGGGAGTTTCCAAACAGTCAACTGGGATGGCTCTCTCCTGTTCTCTTTAGGTCCATTTCTGTTCCCTGGAATCCATTCTCCTCATCAGCCGGAGTTGTGAGTTTTTAAAACATATCCATTTTTGTGGTAATAACCAAAGACTGGGAAAAAAAAAAAGACAAAGAAAAGCCCAAGTATTCTTCAACAGGGAAATGGTTAAAGGAACATGGTATACATATTTACAAAACTGAAGCCCAGCCTGACCTTTCATCTGCTGACTATTGAAGTGGGGCGTGGCTAGAGCCTGACCCTTAGGGCATCATCATGCACAGGTCAGATATCAGGAAGCCAGCCATAGTCAAGATAGTTTGATGTGAAAACTGAGTCACATGAGCATTCAATTTTAAATGCTATCAAATACTCAACCAAAATTTCTGTCAGTAAATAAACTCATTTAAAAATGTGAAGGATGGCTATGCAAGCTGTATTGTCAATGACACTACGAAGTGGTTCCTGGTTCTATGTGAGCTCTTGACAAAATCCATTCTTTTTTTTTTTTTTTCTTTCTTTTTTGTGGTACTGGGGATTGAACTCAGGGTCACTCAACCACTGAGCCACATCCCCAGCCCTATTTTGTGTTTTACGTAGAGACAGGGTCTCACTGAGTTGCTTAGTGCCTCGCCGTTTCTGAGGCTGGCTTTGAACTTGCAATTCTCCTGTCTCAGCCTCCCTGAGTGCTGGGATTACAGGCTTGAGCCACTGCGCCCAGCTCAAAATCCATTCTTGAGAGCACTTGCACCTAGATTTCCTAGTAAAATGGCTTTCTTTTGTATCTTATATTTCTACCTATTTTAAAATAGCTCCTCCTCCATTATGGAATTTCATTGATTTGTGTCTTATTTGAAAAGCCTGACTTTAATATAAATAAATACACATTTATAGACTGTCATGATACCATATGCAATATCCCTTTTGGGCTTCCTAATTTTATTGAGCAGCCTTGATTATATCCCTGTGTTTTTGTTGTTTTCTTGGACAAATAACCCCATTCCCTTAATACTCCTATTCTCCAACTCTAGCAGACAATTGTTAGAGTAAATGAAGACAATTTATTAAAGTAAAAGTAATTGGTTTAGGATGAATTTGCTTTGAAATTTACTGTCTCTTTAGTGAAGTAACTTCCTCCTATTCTTGGTAATTTGGGCAGGGTGTGGATCTCATGGCCTCCCTTACTTTACCATAAATAAGAGAATACAATAGAACAAGGCTGGTTAAGAGGGCTCTCTAACCTATGAAATAACAAAAAAATGACTTTAGAATTAGAATCCTTTTGGGGGACGGCCATAATGGATACAAAAAATTTTAGTGTATGATTAGGCATAAATAATGGCACCATAATGATTAGTGTAAGGAAAACCAACCACTGGAAAGCAGAGCTTAGAGATAGATGCTAAAGTCTGATGCCAGTTTAAACCAATGAATTAAGTTGTGTCAGACTTAAATCCTCCATCAACAAATCTAGAAATGTACCATTTCTTGCTACACTCAAGTCCAATTAATCAGCTACAATGGTGTGCCAAAACTATCTCTTGGAAATGCCTCTCCCCTGGGTGGTTTTCTCTCTTCTCACCTCCACTTATTCATCCAGGATCCTTTCATCTATTGTCTGCTTATTACAGTAACTGCTGTTTCCCAATCTCTCCTCCTCCCCAGGCCCATTCTCCAAACTGTTGACAGGTATCTGTCTCTCACAAAATATGATTAAGTCAGTAGTCTGTCTAAAAGAGATTCAGGGATCTCCATTGCCCTTTGAAGAGATTTCTAATGGCTGAGAGTTTTATTTTAGTTATGGAGGAAAAAGATTATTTTAAAATTTTATTTCTTTGATCTTATCCAGCCATAAAAATGAATTGGTCTGGGAAGGGAATATGGATTCTGAGTTTTAAAACCATTTGGGTGATTTTGATGTAGATGTCCTACAGATGGCACCTAAGAAAACTGTGACCATGACCTCTTAAAATTTTTGCCTCTGGTAGCTTGATTACCGATGCATCTTGGTCCACTAGCCCTGGTCCTCTATTAACAAAGCAGAACACAGAATACTCCATCTAACTCTGAGAGACCAGTTCATCTCAATCTCCTGAACATAATGCTTTACCCCTTGATTTTTTTGCCCTATGTTCGAAGCTCTATATCAGAACATTTGTGTAGTATTTTAAAATGATATTCATGCAAAATTGATTTTTGAAAAGATGAATTATATGTTATCCTACATAGATAAGTGAATATAAAATTGCATTTCCTTGTTTGGAAATGATTACTTAAAAGGTGCTAGATTTATTTTAGGTATGAAATTTAAATCAACATGTGATGTTTGTGTTTTAATTCCCTTTTTGAATTTTTTAGTGAACATTTGCATAACTTCTTATTTTAAAATATTCAAAATATCTAATTTTGAAGCAAGTATTTCTTTCTGGTATATATGGATCATAATATGTTTTAAGTAAAAGTAATAATATCTGACATGAGAGCATTAATCAGGGAAAGAGAGATTGAAATTTTTACTAAGCAAGAAGCAATATTGCACATCTACAATCATTTCTATAGATATGAGCAGAAAGAAGATAAAATTCAGTGAATGAGAAAGATTAGAGATAGAACAATCTGTGGACTACATGAGTTTCACATATGACTAAAATAAGAAAAGTTAGAGGAAGAAAGTAGATATGAGAAATATCTGTGTGAAAGTAACATGTAGAGATAACAAGATCCAAGCTGTTACTGTCATCAAAGACAGATTTAAAATCCATGGTTTCTTTTCCCTGAATTGTATTCTATCTTCCATCTCCTAAATAAGGGCAGAAAATAAAACTGATGTAGAGGAATGACACTAGGCCAGGACATATGCTGGTCCTACTGTATTTCTATAATTTGTCTTACATTAGTTGTGTTTTGTTTCAACTTCTAAGGCTTCCCACTTTGCCTTACAAAATTGCACTGAGTGGTTCTTTAGTGTCTGCATATATATCATTCAATTAACCCATCTTGAATTCAAATCTCAGCTCAATTGACTTGTTTGCCACTTGGATAAACTTGAGCAAGTTACTTCACCTTCTTGAGACTGAGTTTTCTCATGTGTAAAATAAATAAGCCAAAAGCATTCTTATCACAAACATATGATGATTAAATTAGTTTGTGTATGTAAATATGTGTCTAACCATGCTTCCCCTGGATTAATCATTTTATCATTACTATTATTATAATAATCTTCATTAGCATGAGTACTAGAATTAACATTGTCTTGGATAAAGACATGGGCTGCACCTACCCTCCCCCACGAAAGGGAAGGGTCCCAAGACCTGGCCTGAGGTTGTTCCCTGGGCCCATCTCTCTCCGCCATTAGCCCCAGAGCCTGACTCACCGGCCCGCCCTGTGCCATATTGTTACCCTTCCCCTGAGGAGAGCCGATCGCCATGCTGTCCAGATGACGGGAAATTTCTTCCACCATCTTGTCACACAGAGAAGGAGGCATCGCCATTTTGTCAGGTATTTCTGGTAAACACCACTCCAGGTAGAAACTGACCAGTAGTTTGGTACCCCTGGGAAGCACAGGAGCTCAAGGAACTTAAAAAGGCAGTCTCAGAGGACGGACCTAATTCTCCATGGGCTGAGACCATCCTTCAAGGATTGGCTCATCAAGAGTGCACCACCCAGGACTAGAAGAGTGTAACTAAGGTGGTCCTTCCTGGCCCACTATAGCTTAAATGGTGTGCTTTTTTTAATGAGGAGTGTCACTCCCAAGTGGAGAGGAACCAGGCTTCTAATCCTCCCGTCCCTATTACTTATGGGATGCTCTCAGGGTCAAACGATCAATTTGCCACCGGGCCCCAACAGGCCACCATCCCGGTGCCCTATCAGGAACAGGTGTGATCACTGGGCTTAACGGCATGGAAAAAACTAGAGGAGGGGCCATCGGAACCCCCAGTATCGGGGATAACCCAAAAGGTCACTGAAGATCTGGCTACCTTTATCGAGAGGGTAGAAAAAAGCCTCCAACAAAAGATCCCCCCCAGCCCCTGCGAGACCAATTCGTTAAAATGCTGGTCTGGGAAGGGAAGACCACAGACCACAAGCTGGATCGATCCATGGGGAGATGGATAATAGTGACCAAGGATATGAGTACTCAGGCCCACCAATCCCAAGCCCTGATGATGGCCTTACAGGCTCAAACCACCTCTCTTACAGAGGCTCTGACTGCTGCCCTCTCTCTTTCCCACTCAGGGGCACAAAACTCACAGCCTGGGGAGAAGGGGGTTTGCTATGGCTATGGAAAACCTGGTCATTTTAAAAGGGTCGCCCGTGGCCTGGCCAGCACCCCAGCACCCTAGCCTCTGGCAGGAGGGCTGGGTGCGGGCGGTCAGACGGCTCCTGCCTTTCCTGGTTCAACCTTGCCGGGGTAAGGCCCTCTCCTTCCCCTGCAAGCTGGGGTGGGGGGGATACAGGGCTAAAACCCCCGGTACTTCCCCTAAAGTCTTCTAATAGTCAGCAAAACTTTGTTTTCTGAAGAGAGCTTAGTTTATTATTGAACTCTTTACTCCCCACAAGGACTCTGAGCTTCACAGATTTCTCATTACTTCCACCTGCCTAGAAAAATAGCTGTTCTTTGGATTTGCAATGTTGCCATTTTGACCACTTTATTTACCTCCTTTTTTGGGCTGTTCTTGCTCTTCATTAAATTAGGTGAGGGATAGATAAACTCCAGCTCCACACAACACAGAGTCTGATCACAGAAGTCAAGGCAGGGAGCATCTCCCTGTGGAACATCTCCATGACTTCATCTAAGACAGCGCACTGGCACTTTTTCCACTTTGTCAAGACACTTAATGCTACAACTCCATGAAGATCAAAAAGAAACAAGTAAGCTATTCTGAATATCAGAGAGATCACATTTCAGGTGAGCTAATAGAAATCATTATTTCCTAATTTAGACTTATCCATTCCTCTCACTTTCTTTAAGATGAAATTTGAAATGGATTCAGAATTCCTGATTAATTAAAATATGCTCCCAGGAAGGATACAAATGGATACCAATTTGCTCCGATGTGTATTCATTTGCTTTCTTTTTGCTAATTGAAGGTCCAAGCATAGCACACAGATCTCGGGTAAGCAGTGGCACTTCCCTCGATGTTTGGGTCTTGAAAGAATATTACAGAAGTTGAAGTCAATGAAGGATAAGAAATGTGGTGGGACAATGTATAAATAAAGTATTAGAGTGTAAAATATTTAGCTTATGTGTTGCTAATGTGATATGAACAAGCCAGGATATGTTAACCATTTCCTAATCTTTAGTTCTACACCACATCTCAAAGATGGATTATAGGGAACAGAGGTAAACCACAGTTCTAATCCTTTCAACTTAACTATTTGTTCCTTCACTTTCTAATAGTAAAGATGAAAAATATGAGATTTATAGACTTATTTGGGGATTTAATTCTTCTTTGGGTATAAAAGTCTAAATAAAGAGAAAAGAAAAAAAAAAAAAAAAGAACTGCACTGCCAAAGGCCTTAACACCCTCCAAAATTGGGGAGCCATAAAATCTTTGAACCACTAGTAAGTCATTGTAACAATTATTAAATTTCCTCCAATGTTCTAAAACATTAGGGCATCCATATATCTGTTTTCAAAGAGTAAAAAAAAAATACATGATAGGGTGGTGTTAACTATGAAGTAATCAGAAATCAGAAAAGGGTACCCAAAATGGAGGCGTTGTCCACCAAAATTCTACTAAGCTGGGTAAATAAAGTCACTTTATCTCAAGTCAGTGCATGTGAAGATGCCTACATTTTTATGAAAGATGAATGTTAAGATGTCAAGTAGTTAAAATAAATGTAATCCCAGAACCCAGTATCAATATGCTGAATTCCCATTTTGAATGGGTCTCTGAGAAAGTAGTAATAAAGGTGCTAATTGCTATTAAGTAAGGATAACCATGTGCTTCCTTGGGACAAGATCTTTTGTGTTAACTAGAAGTGGTCCCAGACACTTTCAACAGCCCAACAAAGAACTGTCCTGTGTGCTCATTTCTGTGCATGCCTGGTTGTTCTCCTGATTTCCCACCATCTATGAAAACCGTCCATGTTCACTTCAAATTCTACTTCCTTAAGGATGCTCTTTCCTTCTCAAATCGAATCACATGTGTTTGAAAAAGAAGGGGTGATGTAGGACATAGACAATGCTCAGTATTCACCAGATATTATGTTTTCACTTCTGGACAAACACATAGATTGCATTCTATGCCTTTGTCATTACAAAAGGTAATATGACTAATTTTGATCATTGGGATAGAGGTAGAAATAATATACACTATTTTCAAACTTGGCTTGTCAACATTTTCCCATGACTCACTGTTCTGTTACCATTCTATCATCGCAATAGCAGCTCTGCCAGGAGGATGGCAGTAACCCAGCATAGAAGGAAACTGAGATCTTCAGTCACCGAATGGACAGATGATTCCCAGAACAAACACCCAACTAATATCTTCCACATGGAATGAAAACTCTTATTGTCCATAGCTGCTAAAGCATGTTTGCTGTTGTTATATTTTATAGAAAGCAGCATTAATAAGTCTCGATGTCTACAAATCATGAGAACTATATTATACATGTCTCACTGTAGATTTTTTGGAAAAAATAAAATTTCCAAAAAATATAGCATAGTCTTAAGAAACTTTATGAAAGTCATGAAACTGAAAATGGTACAAGGTATGAGTTACACCTGCCATGGTGGAAGAAAAACAGACATCTCAGAGTGGATTCAGATCATGAAGACAAACATGGTGAAGTAATGGTTAAAGATGTTATTGAAAAAGGTTGATATTTTTAGACTATATATTGGAAGATCAGCCAAAAATTAGGGAAGAGACATAGCAGCTCTCTATAAACTAATGTGTCAGGGGAGTTACAAAGTTTTATTCCACGTACTAGAGCTAAATCAATGATCAGGAATCACAGGGAGGTGGATTTTAGATTGATATGAAAATCCTCAAGGGAAAGATAAATATATAGCTCCAAGAGGTATTGAATTTTCTGCATGTGAAAGCATTCAAAGACAAAGTCAGACACCGAATTATCAGAGATGCTTTAGAGTAACTTAAGCTTGGAGCAAATTCTACTACTACTGCCATTTGAGAAACTGTCTACTGGGCAGTTTAACAATGTCCATCATTACGTTAGAGAGAAAAGAACAGAGAACTCTGTCTCCACTTAAATCTTCAAGTCTGGGTTGCCACAACAATCTTTGCCCTTTTTCTATAAACCCTATGAACAAATTATAACATTCATTCACGGAAATGGTAGAGACTGTCCTGATGCATGACCACAGGAGGAAAGCAATTGTTTTCCCAAGAATTTGTAAATTACTAGTCCAAGAATACCTGTGGAAGAAAGTCAATATTGTATTATGTATTATATGAACCACTCTTTGAGATGATTTTTTTCTCCCCTTTAACCCTCTTATTTCACAATTGTGATGGTGAGGCTAGTGCTACAATACATTTTCATTATGCCTCCTTTATGGGTCACTCCAAGCCATTTGTGAGTGATGCTAGGAACTCATTCCCTTTCTCTTCAGGTCCTCAGTTCTAAGCCACTGCAAATCCACCCACCCAATGACCAGTGCTTAGAATTAAGTACAATTAAGTACAATCTCATTCCTTTCACTGCCACCTGGCTGATTCGCATTTTCATCAGGCATACGTATCACACAGTTATCTCTACATCTTCGTGTCTGAAGAATGACCTTTCTCTTTGTTACAGGAAGAAAATACCATAGTTGGAGAGAACACAGTTCTCCTTGATCCTCTAACAAGCAGCATCTCATTTCTTTTCTTGATTCTCTTTCCGACTTGAATTTTTTATTGTTCCTGTTCACAAAGAATAGATCCATTTTCAAAACCCATGATGTTACTGTTTCAATTTTTTCCCTTTTGGCTGACTTTATTCATTTTCATTTCTCTTGTTATATATAACAAAAGAAACCCCTGACTTACTGAAGGTGATTTACTCAGAGGCAGTGGCGTTTTGCATCTTTGGAGCTCAGCTCCAAGACTGTCATATTTTACAGTGTAGGTTTATCTAAATATATCAGCCTGTTATATTTTAAAGACTCCCTGCTTCTTCCAGGTCTGGATAATCCCAGTTAGGATGAACCAAGAACTATGGGAGGAAAGTTTAAATCTTTCTACTTTGACTACAAAATATATATTCTTGAGAAAAAGATACTGCTTGACACTTTGTAAATATCCTTAAGTGCAATGAATTTTTTACAAAAGGTAATAGAAAGAGAAGACACGGGAACAATGAGCTTATTGATTATTCATGAGCTATATGTACTTTTATGTTTCTTTTCCTCTCCTTAGTCTCACATTGTTAGTTTGAACTAGCCACTTTTGTCTTTGTTAAAATGAGGGAGACAAGCAAATGATAATAGATTTGAATTTCAAGGTCTTTTTCATAATCCAAAAAAAAAAATGAGGAAAACATATGCCTTTCTTTACCTACTAATTACAGTTATAATCCACAGTACAACTATGTGTTTAGTCATATATTTATGACTAAATATTTTTCAAGTCATATATTTATGTATTTTGCCATTGTGGACATCAGCCTCCTAATGACTCTTGCCTTAAAACAGGGGAATATAGTGATGTCATTATTAGGGCGAGAAAATCTGCCACTTACTAATTCTGGTGGGAAATTGCCTGGCATTTCTATATCTTGAGTCCTACACTTTTAAACTTAGAATAATATTACAGTTGCTATGATGATTAAATGAAAAGATATATGCTTTGTGTATTTACAACTTAAAACTCAGAATTTGTGTCTTCTATAGGCAAGTAAAGGGAGCCATCCAAGAGTGGTTACTCTAAGGAGTAAGATGGTGAGAGTGCTACTTTAAGGAATTGGGCCAGGCAGCAAGGCCACAGTGACAAAGAGGAGGAAGAAATTAAAAATGCAGAGATCATGCATTTACCAAGAGTTACCTGGGAATGAAAGTACAAAAAAAAGAGAGAAGAAACAGTGAAGGTAAAATCAATACAATACTATGGGGACCCCAACATTGAAAATTTAAAGTGTTAGTGGGACATTTTCAATCAGAGGCCCATATACAATTAGAAATGCACTATAGGAAAGAACAGTAAGTTGGCATACACACACACACACACAAACACACACATACACGTTTTAAAGCAGTAATGGGGAAAATGAACCAGACAGAGGAGTAAAACAATAATACATCTGAGCAAGATTCACAAGAGTTTGGTGTAGAAAAGCCAGGCAAAAATCATACTAAGAAGTCTTCGTTTTTGAGGGTTCAGTGTCAATCCCCAAAACCAATGCAATCATAATCAAAAGGTATATATATTTTTTAGAAATTAAGAGGTCAGCTCTAAAATGTTTATAAAAATACAGAAGCAACCAGATAAGCATTTTTTAAAGCAAACTGAAAAACATAACACCAATTTTGGAAGATTGATACTACCTGATATCAAAATGTTTGTGAAAGTAATCAGCTAAGAAAAGAAGTTATCTTTCCATGAGGCTAAAATAACAACATATTCACATTGGGGAAAGAAATGCAACTTGACCCATAACATACCATATAAAATTAATTTGGAATGGATCACAGGCCTAAATATAAAAGGCAAAACCATAAAACTTTTAGTAAAAAAAACAAAGGAGATCACATGTTCAAGACATAGGGAAGATAAAGTATTCTTAGTAATCCACAGAAAGCAATAAAATAAAAAGAAACAAAGCTTTTTCAATGAAATTAATGACAATAAAAACACTGCTCATCCAAATTTCATCAAAGCATAGGGGGAAAGCTCATGTCATTATTCATGACAAGGATTTTTTGGAAATTACAACAAAAACAACAAGCAAAGGCAAAAATAGACAAAAGAGATTGCATTGAATTGAAGTTTATGAACAGCAGAAGGAACAGTCAACAGAGTAAAGAGACCATCTATAGAATGGGAGAAAATATTTGGAAACTATACATTTGATAAAGGATTAACATCCAAACTACATACAACTCAACAGTAAGAAAACAACCCAATTAAAAATTACAAGGAACCTGAATAGACTTTTTCAAATGAAGATATTATCATAGGCCAACAAATATATCGGAAATGTCCAACATCATTAATCATCAGGAAATGTGATTAAAACCACAATATGATCACCTCACATCTCTTCGGATGCTTTTATCAAAAAGACGAAAGATAAAATGTATTGGTGAGACTGTGAAGAAAGGGAACCATTGTATACTGTAGGTGAGAAAGAAATTTTTGATGTTTATAAATTATTCAGTCTCAAGTACTTAAGTATTATGTTTTGTATGAGCCATATAAAATAATATAGAGAATATCTAGAAAGCATTAATAGAGAAATACAGGAAAATGGCATAAGACATATAGAAAACAAAGAGCAAAATAATAGATGTAATATTTGAATTAATAGTAATTACATTACATGAAAATTGACTAAGTACTCCCTTTAAAAGGAGATATTAACATAGCAAATTTTGGAAACATGTTTCAATTACCTTTTGGGAAAAGAAGACTCTACATGCCAATATCTTTTATGAATAGGGATATAAAAATATTTAACCAAAAATGCAATTTGAATTAATGAAAATATGTATGTATGCTAGGAACAAGTCAGAGAAGTTCCAAATATGCCTAAGTATAACATTTCCTAGAGATGCTAGAATGTCTTTTGAAATATAATAAGAGAAAAGGAGATACTATATGTGGCTGTAAGAACCACGTAGGTAAATGAAATAGGACTTGAGGCTCCCAGCAGGCACTCTCCAGGAACAGCACATGTTCCTCAAACTACCTTCTCTGTAGGCTAATATGTGTATTGGGAGGAGATAAAGGGTCTGAAAAAAAAAAAAGGTAGGAGAGAGAGAGAGCAATTGTGGAGAAACAGATAAGAGGGACAACAAAACAGGCACTTTAAGACACTGTGGTTGGTATGCATAACTCGATTTCTGTGTCACCCTGCCCACAATTCATATTCCCAGGGGAGAGTCAGGAAGGAGACCTCTGATGATCATTCTTTCAAGTCCCTTGGCTCAGGGAGGGCATGATGCCCCAGAAGACAGTCTAACCACAACACATGGAATGACAGAGAGCTATTACTCAAAGGAAATGCTAAAAACTTGCTAGCAATAGATGGAAGAAGGGATAATGTACAAACAAAATATCAAGTGTCCATTACATAGAGTTATAACTGGAAAAAGAATGCTAGTGAATGCTTACACAACAACATACACATAGATAAAGCCCTTTGTGCCAGGTCCTGTTCTGAGTCTTGCTAGTATTAACTCATTTAACCCCCACACAACCCTCATTATCCCTACCTGGCACAAAAAGAGACTTATGTATAGGGAGAATAACAAAATTTGAGCCTGGGCTGCCTGGCTCCAGAATCTGTATCTAACCCTCTGTGGCATGCTGCCTCTCAACTGAACATTGCTTATGGAACACAGCAGCCAGTTTCTGGCTAAGACTAGTGGCGTCAAGGAAAAAAGAAAAATGTAAAGCCATTAAAACATCTCATTATACCACTTTATTGCATTTACTGAAAGAGTTTTTGAACTTTCATTTTATTAATCAAAATCCAATTCATGCCCTCAATTTCTTGAAAGCTTAGAAGATTTAAAAAACTCACTTTCACACATGAAAGTTAAGTTCTTAACGATTCAGTGCATGTAATTGAGGTTTGGAGACGGAGTTTTTCAAAAGTCCACTATCTTAGCCTTTAAAATCGGAGACTTCAGTGCCTAAATGTTATCAAAAGGTTCTTTTTGTTATTTATTCAAAGATTAGAACTTTTTTCTTGAAGCAGGCGAGATCACTAACACCATGTCATTTCAGGACCCTCATCACGGTATGAATGAAGCCACATAATTGGAAGCTTAGCCAAGCAGAACAGGCATTAACAGGTGATGGTACAAATGGATACCACCCTTATCTTCTTGCTTGCAAACCCAGGCCATTTTGCACTGGAAAGAATTTATAATCTCAGAAGAGACAAAGAAAAAGAAGCCCCTGAAAAGAGAGTGTTCACAAAGGAAAGGATATCAATACCCTCTAGCGACTGCTCCTGATAAGCAGTGTTCAATCCACCGAGGGCCATTGCTGCACAAAATGCAGACAATATCAAGTAAGTGGCTTTCATTGGATCGGTTTCCAAAACAGGCGAATATTTAAGAGTTTATGGAAAAAATAATAACCTGCAATTAACCATTAAATGTTAAACACATCAATAATCTATTAGCTCGTATTTGCTAGGCATGCAATTTTGTCATAAAATAGAATCTGTATTTTTAATATTTTACCCCCAAATATAGGACTTTAAATGAAGTAAAATGTGACCTTTATACAGGACATTACTCTTATACAGATACAAAGAGCTTAATATTAACTCCAAATGGCTTTCTTTTTTTTTCAAAGACTATTATTCATCATGAACCTTTATGGTGATTACATTTTTCTATTAGGTATTCATATTTATGGCAAAAAGTATAATAAAGCCTTAGCAGATCATCTAACATGAAATATTAGAAAGTCATTTGTGGCCAGACATTTTCTCTCTAAGACACTGTCATATAAAGTTGCTTATGATTTAAGTTGTAAACAGTCCAGGGCCGTGTGGAGGGCAGAATCAACAAGCTTCATTGTAGGAGAAGTCTGAAAGGGAATCCCAGCAGGAGGGACTCAATTATGGTACAACTTTGAAGAAAATTGTCTGATTCAATTAAGTGCAAGCAAAATAAATAATGCATGTGCAAGCACTTGGGTTTAACCTCCAGCACCTAAAAGAAAGAATAAAAAAGACTGAAAAATAAAAGGTAGTGCAATACAATGGAGTGGGTGGGGTCCCTCATATTTGTCAAATCAATAATCAATAGAGTACTGCCATGCATTATTTATTTATTTTTTGTACCAGGGATTGAACTCAGGGGTACTGACCACTAATCAACATCCCCATCTCTATTTTTTGTGTTTTATTTAGAGACAGGGTCTCACTGAGTTGCTTAGTGCCTCACCGTGGTTGAGACTGGCTTTCAACTCACTATTCTCCTGTCTCAGCCGCCCAAAGTGCTGGGATTATCTCCATGTATTGTTTACTTTACACGACAAACTTCTCTAAAATGTGGACAGACCTTATTTATAAAGGAGAGAGAAGATGGTGTATGCAGGGGCAGTACTCTATTGATTATTGATTTGACAAATATGAGGGACCCCACCCACGACATTGTATTGCACTGCCTTTTATTTTTCAGTCTTTTTTCCCCCTTCTTTTAGGTGCTGGAGGTTAAACCCAAGTGCTTTCACATGCTAAGCACTTCCCCTACCGCAAAGCCAACCCCAGCCACTGTATGTACTTTCGGTTCCCATTCAGAAGAAAACTTTGCAATCATATACCTCAAATGCCAGTTTTCCTGCAGATATTCAATACTCTTCACCAGAAGTTAAAGTTATTCAGAACTTTCACCATGCCTTAATGTGAATAGATAGGTGGTATTTTTTTCTCCAAATCTATAACCTCATTTTAATGATGAGAAAATGCCAGGCAGAGCAGATTTGAGGGGCATTACTTCATATGTGACCAGTGGTGTTTGATACTGTCAAAATCATGAAGGATAATAAAATCCTGTAACAAGAGAATTTGTCACAGAATAGAGGAGATTAAGGAGACATGAGGACTACATACAAAGGATTGTACCATTTTAGATTTTGGAAGAACAGTGGAAAAGCTGGGGAAATCTGAATAGAGTTCGCATCTTGGTGCTGTGCCAAGTCAATGTCTTACTTTTGATAACTATATCATGGCTATGTTAGATGTTAACTAAAGGAGAGGCTTGTGGAGGCTACACAGGAACTTTATACCATCTTGCCAACTCTTCCATAAATCCAAAAAATATTTCACAATAAAGTACCGGAAAGTAAAGAAATGATCAAGAAACACAGAATGTGGTTATGTCAAAGACTACAGGAGCCGGGCATGGTGGCACACACCTGTAATACCAGCACTTTGGGAGGCTGAGATAGGAAAATCACAAGTTCAAAGCCAGCTTCAGCAATGATGAGGTGCTAAGCAACTCAGTGAGATCCTCATCTCTAAATAAAATATGAAATGGGGCTGTGGATGTGGCTCAGTGGTTGAGTACCCCTGAGTTCAATCTCAAAAAAAAAGTATAAAGACTACAGGAGACAACATTAAACAGCATACTACTAACACAGAAGCTATGGGTATAGCTGGAACAATATGAGCAACCAAACTAAATTGTGTATTACTAAATCAGAACTCAAAGTAATTAAATATACATAGAATAATTAGGACATGAATAAAATAAGGAAATAAATAAGGAAATAAATGGAAAAGAGGGAGCAAATACCCTGTACAGAAGAATTTCTAGTAATTTATGTAGAATCTTCCCTCTTCTGCATGTGAAACTTAATTCTTCTTCACCCCAGCTCCCATCTCCAGTGAACGTTACACTTGGTCATTTGCTTCTAAAGAATATAGAAAGGGGAAGGATAATTTTAATTTTCAGAAACTTGGCAGACACTGCCTCAGCCAGGTGATTGAGGTCAGCATCATTAGTAATAAGTCATGTTGATAACATACACCCTTGAAATGATGTGATAAGGATAGAACTTCTGCTTCTGTGATCATTGGCTTAAAAATCTATAATCCCAGCTACACATGAGAAGAAAATTCAGATAAACTCAAATTGAGAGACATGCTACATGATACCTGGCAAGAAAACTGCCAAGATCATTAAAAACAAATAAAATATAAAAAACATTGCAGTCAAGAGGAAATTAAATATATATGGAAATTAAACATAATATAGTATTCAGGACAAAAATTAAACAGAAAAACAAGAGGAAAGAATTAAAACAGTTTATGTCTTAGTAATGATACATGTACCATAAAAAATAAAATGGTACCAATCAGGTAAACATGGTGAGGTTTATAAGAAAACTTTGTGTGACATTTTCACATACTATGCAAATCTAAAACTCTGCTAATATTTTAAAAAATTACAAAGTTTAAAGACAAGGAAATATATAAGCACATTAAATATTTGGATAGATTCTCCTCAGGATATGTTGCCTCTTACCATGCCCCCAGGGATAAAAGTAGCCATAGTTCTTTCTAAAAAGAATTCATCTTGTTTTGGAATCTCTTTCATTTAGTTTTACTTTTTTAAGCCTACATTTTTAAGTTTGTGTTGTGTGTTTGCATTGTTAAGTCTCTTGTGACTTTGTACATTGAAAGGAACTGGAAACCACATTTACAATTTTTAAAAAAGATTTTATTAGTTGTTGATGGATATTTATTTATTTATTTATTATATGCAGTGTTGAAAATTGAACCCAGTGCCTCACACGTGCTAGGCAAGCACTCTACCCCTGAGCCACAGCCCCAGCCTCACATTTACAATTTTAAGTTATGTTTCTATCACTAGAGACATTCACAGGTGAAGAGAGTCAACTTTCTGAATGCCGCAAACAGACATATATCTAAGTGAAAAGGTAAAATAGACAATCCCTCCCTTTTATTTCTCATTTATATTTAGGGCAAAGAGAATTGAATAAGAACTAGATATTGGACCCTTTACCAATAAGACAGTTTGCAGTCCTTCTTCTTGTGATTACTATGATGTTTAATAGCACCTGTAGACGATCCTATTTAGATGTATCAACAGGCAGACAAATTGACCAATAAATAGATATTTAATTATCTTGAACCCTCACAGCACCCTCCTGCACATTCTTCTTTCCTAAAATTTCTCAACTAAGCCAATGAGATGATACTGTCTGTATAATAGGCAGGATTATAGTTACAAAATTTTCAATAGAGACATTTTATATTTGATGCAACCTAAAATATGGTGACAGAAATATACATAGCACCTTTTGGAATCAGACAAATGGCTTGGTTTCCCTGAGCCTTTAGTTTCTTCACCTGCAAGATAGGAGTAGTAATATCTACTCTCCAACTTTGAGAAATAAATAAAATTATGCCCTAATAATCCCAGCATAACAAGTAGAGCAGAATAGGTTCTTAACAAATTAATTTCAGTGGCTAGAATTTATCATATCCCTACTATGTTCAAAACCATGTGCTAAGCAATTCACATGCATTTATCCTCAATATTCAGAAGAACTCTGTGGCAGTAGAAACTTTCTTTTCAATATTCAGTGAGGAAACTCTTTTAAAGGTGTGCCTTAAGTTCACATAGCAAGGAAACTAAAGAGGACCCACTCACTTTTTAGGGTGAACTTATAACTGCAATTCTAGATTGTGTTTCACGAAATAGAGTCTCTCTCTCTCTCTCTCTCTCTCTCTCTCTGTCTCTCTCATTTCCCATTGATGCAGGATGGTCCTGTTCTAGCCTGAATTCTGCTCCAAATGGTGTTGTATATATCATTAGAAGAATATTCCAAAGCATCATTAACTATTTTTCAAGTCCCTTCTGCATGTTGTCTCTAAACAGTTCTCTGTCCCTTTTCTTGAACCTGTTTAGGTATTGAGAAAGCCTTTTCTCTCCTATTCCTCCTTTGTCATCCTTTCCAAGTCATCTACACTTGGTCCCTTTACACAAATGTCACCGTTCTGGATTTCATCATTTTGCTTTCTATTTCTTAATCACTCCCCTTTTCATCTGCTGAGAATTTCTAGTTACAGCAATACTTAGAAAAAAGCCTTGTGCTGATGAAGTATCCACAGGTCCTTCCATTTCTACTGGAAGAGAGAGCTACCCGTGTCTGAATTTGTAACACACAAAGCCCCAAAATATGAAACAGTGCTTCACAGACACATGGTTACATGAAATACCAGGGCAGTAACAGTAAGCATATTTCAGGATGCTTAATAACAAAAGAGACAGATTGAAGTGCACTTGGGACATGGTATTACTTTTCTCTAGGAATATTAGAATACAAATTGTTTGATTAAAAAAAAAACTTGTAACAAAAACTTGATACCACTGTCCAAGTAAACTGTCTCAATGCTACTGAGATTCCAAAAGTAAATATCAAATGAAGAAGCAAGTAGAGAATCAGACCTGGCACAGAACATAAAAAACCATGCTTTCAACCTAAAACTTGGCACAGGAATAAGCAACTGTTTCTTGAACTGGCTGATCCTGGAGGAACAACATAAATGAAAGGGAAATAAAAGAAGAGTGACAGTTGCGGTGCAGTCTGAAGAGGTATTCTTTAATCTACAGTTTATTAAGATCTTGCTTGATATTTGGTATTGTTTGCATATACAGATCTCACTTAATTTTCACGGCATTGTGAGACCTGATATGATAAGCACATTGTACAGTTGAGGAAAATGAGGTTTGGATGATTAAATAACACGACCAAAATCATTACTCATTGGGGAAATGCTGATCACAATGAGATACAATTTTATACTTACCAGAGTAGTTAAAATTAAAAAGATGGTGTCAAATATTACTGAGAAAATGGAACAAGTAGACTTCTTAAGTCAGGCAGTTATTTTAAGGTGAAATACACTCTACCCAAGACCTGCCATTTGCACGCCTAAATATTTATCCTATGAAGTAAAACTATAATGTTCACGGGTAGAATTGACATATAGTGCTTATGGGAGCTTTGTTTATGCTAGCTTAAAACATTAAAAAACATGTTTATCAAAAGAGAATTGTTAAATAGATTGCAGCATAATGCAAAATGTTTTGCAGCAACTAAAAATCAAACAAGTGACAAATTGTATAACAAAAGTGAGGTATAGGCAACATTATTTTTGGTGAAAGATGATGCACACTATATGACCATGTTTATATGAATCCAGAGAAAGTAGAGTTAAGGGATAGGAACCAGAATAGTGTCTGCATATAGTGTGGGTGTGTCTGTGGTATAGTGACACTTTTCTGGAAGGTCTCCTTTCTAGGGTAGAAGTGTTCTATAGCTTTATGGGATAGAAATTATACATGTATACATTTAACAGAACTCATTGAATTGTTGAATTCCTTTCTGTGTCTTTAACTGTTGGCATTTTTCCCTCAAACATATGTGCCAATGAATTTTGAATCATTTTGATTACCATGTGGCACATTGTACTCAATAATGGTTAATTACTGCTATTCTCAATAAACTCTTGATGGGGGTGTGGGGAGAGGAGGTATGTGCAAGCTGTAAAAGGAATTCCTCAATTCCTCAAGTGAGCCAAATAGAATCAGAAAGGCAAATCAGCACCCCATCAAAATTTCTTGCATCCATTAAATAACACTTAGATTATCTCCATAAACAATGATCCTCACAAATCCATTAAAACAAATAAATATATCATTATTTCTTTCATTGGAAGATGAAGTTTCTCCAATTTGACATTTTTATTCAACAAAACATATAGAAATTAGCTTAAACTTAATACAAATATTTATATCTCATTTCACTTAGGCAATTTTTATTTAAGAAGCCTGAATACACTCATGATATTTCTACATTAAATATATGACATATTCCATTAAATCAGTGAATATTATCAGTCAAGGATATCACTATAAAATTTATTGATAAGAAGCTAATTTTGAGGGCTGAGGTTGTTGCTCAGTGGTTAAGCATTTGCCTAGCATGTGTGAGGCACTGGGTTTGATTCTCAGCACCACATATAAATAAATAAAATAAAGGTCTATTGACAACTAAAAAAATAAAAATAAAAAAGAAGCTAATTTTGAGCCCCATAACTATATATGTAATGGGTGTGTTACATACAACTATAGAAAATGTCCCATTAGCCCATTGCTTATTAACTACAAGAAATAAAGAAAATGAGAAGGGGAGAAAAAGAAAGAGAAAGCCAAAGAGAAGGAAGAAAGGAGAAAACAGTTTGACTTCTGTACAATTATAGATTACAAAACTAATAAAGAAAAAAAGTCCTGGATAGAAAAAGGTCACATGCAGTTCATTATTAATAATTCAAACAATATAAACAATTTAAAATTGAATGTAAAGAAAGAAAATCATCTGTTTCTCCAAGACTGGGGTCCCAAGGGTGCCTATCAGAAGGAAGTGTGAAAGTCAACAAGGAAACTTCCACTGCAAGGAATATAATACTGTGGAACTCAAAACAAGGGCTGAGAAGGTGGTCTGGTTTGAATCTGTGTGGAAAAATTCTGGCAAAGAATTCTTGCACACTGAAAATTCTTTTTGATCATCCAAAAGATCGAAATAATATATGGATACACAGAATGTGTATCCCATGCCCCAGTGTAATTAAGATTAGCAACAAACCATGTGTTCTGAGTCCTCAGGAGTCCCCAAGGTTTGACTGGGTAACAGGAGGAGATGGAAGGGAAGCAGCTATCACAGCAGTAGCCAGTACCTGTCCTTCAGAGAAGTGAGCCAGCCAAGTATCAGAGAAGACAGCTTTGACAGCAGTATGGTCCTGCATTAAACAACACACATAGAAACCCCACACCTGAGGATCTGTTCTTAAAGAATAAACTCATGAACGCTCCAGTGAAGTTTATGATTGAATTTACCAAAAGTGACCATGGTGACCTGAGGACACCCAAGTTTCCCCTTTTCTTGTGTAGCAGATCAGATACTGGGGATTTGAGAAGTCCACAGATAAGTCTGTTACATGCCTTGCTAATACCCTAAACTTACAACCAGAATTGTGACTGGTGGACCCCTCGAATTATTGCCTACCTGATGCTGTGTGAGTACCCTCCTTTTCACTCCAAGCATCACAGCCAGGTAATCCCAAAGGACAAAGATCATGAGAGGAAGTGTCAAGTTATAAGCAGAGGCATAGGGAGATCTGAGATGGGCAAGATGTGAGAAAACCCCAAGAGCCATGCAAGAGAAAAATGTTAGCATCAAGATAGGGAGTGGGGAACAACCTGAGCTCAACTTAACTGAATCTCTGTAGAATAGGCTGGCCTGAGTGCCTCTAAAGGTAGAGAAGGCAGAGGCTGCAGAACCCACCAGGCTCCACATATCAGAGACAACATTCTGCCTTTGGCCTTTGGGGAATGGCTTATTTCACTTAACATGATATTCTCCAGTTTTCTCTGATATGAAGATGCTAATTTCATAATGGGCGGGTAGGGAAGAATAGAAGTATTTTGGATTAAACAAAGGGGAGTGAAATGAAGGGATGGGGAATGGTAATAGGAAAGATAGTAGAATGAATCAGACATTACTATCCTATGTGCATTTATGATTACACAACCAGTGTAATTCCACATCATGCACAACCAAAAGAATGAGAAGTTGTACTCCATGTATGTATAAAATGTCAAAATACAGTCTACTCTCATGTATAACTAATTAGAACAAATAATATAAAAAAAAAAAGAATCCAGCAGGCTCATGTGGAATAGCTGCTTTAGTGTCAATCAGCCTCAACCTCCTGCACTCTGTGAGCAACCCCATTCTGAGAGAGGAAGTTATTTCACCAAGCCAAAGGATGGAATTTCTATCTACTATAGTAAGAAGGGAGTCAAGGATACAGATGTTTTCTAGGGGGAGCTCCAAGAGGTGATATTCACTGAGAGGTGATGCTCAGCACATTCCCACACAGGCTTGAACAATAAAAAAGAAGATAAGAAACTGAATGAAGTCACACATGGGCTTTGGAAGCAGAGAATATGCCCTAAATGAGGCTCTACGGAGCTCCAGTTGGAATGTTATGAATTCAAACATAGAATACATTGACTAAAACTGGTAGAAATGATAGAAGAGCAACCCACATTCCATGAACCGCAAAATGACAGATTTTAAAAAGAACATGTTTTATCCACAGGAGAAATTATTCCTTAACTGTATAAGGTAAATTTATATATCTTCATGCATCTGACGTTTCCATTTATCTTAAAGAATGAATGTAATTTTGTTACATTTCTATAGATCTTAATAATGCTGTACAGATGTACAAATAGAAATCATTCATAGTTCAGTATTTTAAAAAAGATCAATTCCTATGCACCTATTATTTTAGGATTGTTTATTCTTATGTTTGTTAATACAACAGATGGTATTATCAAGCAAAATAAACCACCTGATAATAATAAGCAAAGAGTCAAGTATAGTGAAGTTTCTGTCTAATAAATACCTGAAACAAGTGAGGGAAAAAAGTCATGTACACCTCTGTAACCTGACCGTAACCTCCTAACACTTTTAACATCTGTTAAGACTTCATCCAAAATCTTTATGCACATAAACTGCATATGCACAATTTTATACACAGAGAAAATACTACCAAAGTTGCTTTGTAATCTGTTCTTTTTCAACCAATAGTATATCATGGTTGTCTTATATATTCAGATTGTATAATTGTATAATCTCTAATTGTTTAACTCAACTGTCTTTAGCAAATCTCATATTCAGGAAAATTTACATTGTTTTCAATTTTATGGTATTGTGAAATATAAAGAGAGAAATATCATTGTTTATAAACCACTATGTACTTAATTATCCTCTTAGAACAAAGATTAATGAGCTTTTGTCCAGAGGACAAAAAAGTTTGCTTCAGAAGCACTGGAGTATGAATCATGAAACATAGCCTAGAGTTAGCTTTGGTTTCTTTTCCTTCCTCTATCCTTTTTCAGTATACATGTAAGAAAATAAGAGAATGAGAAAGATGTTTCAGACCCTTCTAAGCTTGAAATTTCAACTAAAGGAAGGAAAGAATTATGATGCAGTGATAAATTTTAAAGGCAATTATGTTTGGTTTTACTATGTATTTTTCAGGAAATTATAGATTTGTTTTTATATTCATTGATTAGCTCAATGTCTTACATTTTTTAGCATAATATCAATTTTATTAGTACTCTTGGGTGCATATAAAATTAATAGGAATACCTAGATAGATGCTAGAGGTTAACCTGACATGAATAATAATGATATTTGAGAGGTAAAGAAACACTGTATTGTCAGGTCTTTATTCCAAGATACTCAAAGTTCGTATTACATATCATTAAATTTCCATACATTTGAACCAAAATATAGCTATTAAATGTATGGCCTGGAATAAATAATTTAAACTCTCATAGTCTCTGTATACTCATACAAATCAGGAGGAAAATCACAATTTATATCTTGTAGTTAACTGCATTTGAAGATCTTTGCACAGGATATGACATATTTCTAAAGCTACAAACTACTTATAAATTTAGATTGTGTCAGGCTCTTTTTAAATACATAAAACGTGAGTTTCCATTTTCACTATAAATAATACAATAAAGTTATTAAACCATATATAGACTTTTCACAGGTAGCTGAAGTCTAAATAGAATCTGGGTGGTCACCTTATCTATATTCAGAGCATCTTTTAAAAAATTTTTTTTATTGTTAGTTGTAGATGGACACACTACCTTTGTTCTCTGTTTGTTTGTTTGTTTGTTTTATGTGGTGCTGAGTTTTGAACCCAGTGCCTTAAATGTGGTAGGCAAGTGCTCTACCGCTGAGCCACAATCCCAGCCCTTTCATAGCATCTTGCTGAGGTACAAATGATTGAGATTTTTATTACCTCCATATTAATAATGAGAAAACAGAACAAGGATGAAAAAACAGGCCAGTGTCAGAACCATTGATTGAGGGCTGGAGATGTGACTCAGGGGTATAGAATTTGCCCAGTGTGCTCTAGGCACTCTGTTCAACTTCCAGCACCTTAAGAGAAAGAAAAATTGGTTGAATTTTTAGTTTTTCCAGTTCCTAATTTAGACATTAGCTGCCAACAGAAAGCACTGAGGAATTTTGGTATCACTGACATCTAGCTATGCTAGCAGAGGCATGAATTATTACAGGATCAAATGTTACTTTACCTTATAAAATTTCCAAACTGTGTATTTTATTTTATTTTTAATTATAATACATAGTATTGACTGCAGAGCATAGGAATAACCCTATGGAAATATATTACAAGCCTAAAAACTCATGCCCCTTATCCCAATATTCTCGAAATTAAAATTTATATTAAAGAAATATTATAAATACAATAAATATTTATAAACATTGAGTGTTTATAATAGAGGAGGAAAATATACCAATAAGGTGTTGACTAAATGATTATATGTGTATATATATATATCTTATATATTATTTCTATATTATGTATATATATACACACACACATAATATCACAAATCTCATTTTTTCTTTTGGTAATTTCCATATTTTTACAACAGAACAATTGTGATTATAGTCAGAAAACAAGTAATAGTATATTCCACTCCTGTTTTCATGAACGGGGATAATTATTGATTTACTAAATTTGTTTTGAAATGGATTACAACATAATTAGGTGTTTGACATCAGTTCACAAATTCAATGAATATTTTTCTAGCAAAAAATACACTAAAATAAGTTGCCCCTCTTCATCCTTTTTCTGCCCACATATTCTCAAATAAAAAAGGCTGATCCTTCACATATCTGCCATGAAACAATAGCATCAGTGTGAAATATTAGGACAAGAGAGATTCCTGAAGCATAATTCACGTACAAAATTAAACAGTAATTCAATAGTTCTTCAGTACCCTAGACCATCACTTACCCCTGTGTTCAGTATGATTTTTTATGCATAGTCCAAACTCTTTTACTTGTGACCTCATCTTCATGTGTAGCATTGAACATGTCCACTCTGTACCCATACTCTACCCCAAAGTGAAGCCAGCTGGACTTTAGGTCATAGCAACCTTAACTAGGGTTTATCATATTTCTTAAGGTATTTATATTTAAATATCATCAGGGGTAGGACACCCTTTAGAGAAGAAGAGTCGGGTACGGAAGTTCTCTGTCAGTTTTCTAAAATATACTGGCTTGAATTCCCACAGGGCTCTTAAGCCATAAGAATGCATTTATTCAGCAGTGTTATTTTGTCTGCTTCCTCATGTGAGTCTGATGATCCATATAATTTTTCTTATAAACAGATTGTGTATTCTTAATCCAAAAATCCAAATTCGAAATGCCCCCAGGTCATAAATATTTTGAGCATAGACACAAGTAGAAAATCCCACACGTGACCTCATGTGATGGTTTACAGTTAAAATGCAGATATCCTAAGAACAATATGTAACACTATCTTTAGTCTAGGTTATAAGCAGTATATGAAACAAATACATTTTGTGTTTAAACTTCTGACTCATCCCCAGAATACCTCATTAAGCATACGGAAATATTCCAAAGTACACAAAAATCTGAAATTCTTCTCATCCCAAGCATTTCACATGAAAGATCCTCAATTTGTACCTCTATTTTTTCATTAAGCCTGAGATCATTCCCTCCTCAGTAAAATAAGTATAACTTACTAATACTTTCCATCTAATAATTTCATTTGTGGAAGAGCTAAGTTCCCACTCTCTCTACACTCATCCACATCTCTGTACCAGTTTTACCATCTTTCTATTGTATAAAACATTAGAGCGACTAAGAGCTTGTTGAAAGATGAATCCCTTGACAGTCATCCCTGAATGGCCTAAGTAAGTACCCCACTACTACCATAAGCATCACAACTTTTCTGCTATTACCAGAATTTTCTAGAGGAATCATTTGTAGCTTGACACATCTTAAGGAATTTTAAATTCAGTGAAAACTGTAAACAACCTGCCTAAAATGGGAATGGCATGTTTTTGGTATGACAACTCATGAAAGAGTCATGATATTGTTGGCAAAAGACCTACCAGAGATAAGAGGATGGTATCAGAAGCTAAAGGTTGACAGGAAGATTGAGTCAAAGTGAAATAGTAAATCAGTTAAACCAAATATGCTGTCAAACTACAAAGCTATATTCTCCATGCAAATGGCAAATATGAGAACTACCAGAAGTACAGAACAAACATTGACTCATTCTAAGAAGAAAAATGTCTTAAATGCAGAAATTTAAAACAGATTTAAAAGAGAATATTTTTTAACCACGGAGAAATCACAAGGAAACACATCACCCCACCTTCAAACACTTGCTGCCAAAGGCAGAAAAATGTAGTCTAAGAGAAGTGTACTAGAGACTTTTAACTGGAATAAGACGTTAATATTCCTGGCCTCTGTGACCCATCCCAAATTCTAAAATTAGGAATTCAGAGAAGAGCTTCCCATCTCCTCTTATAAATCCTTTTGGAATGTTGGAACCCAATTTCAAAAAAAAGAAAAAAGAAAAGAAAAGAAAGAAAGAAAAAAGAATTCACAAAAGATCAGTCTTTTCTATTACTACAGACTTGTGTGCTGGAAATGGTCTTAGCAGGTGGTAGAATATTTTTAACTGGAATCTGCACTTGGGATCCTGTGTTTAGGAGACTGTGGTACAAGAGTAATATGTCAGAGACTGAAGCCATCACCACTGAGGCACTAGATGACATTGTTACGAATTACTTAACCTCTCCAAACTTTAGTTTCCTCAACCTGGTTTTGAGCATAATAATATCTGCCTGGTTTTCTCCTCAGAATGACAGTAAAACACTTTTAGAACCATAAAATAATATAAAAATTCAAGAGAATGAAACAACATGATTTTTTTAAAAATGACATTAAAGGAACATTTGACTGGGGGTTATTATTAAATTCAATTCCCAAAACTATCATCTCCCCCAAAAAAGCAACAAGATGAATACACATCCCAAATAATTGACATGCAATATATAAAATCACAACATGCTTGAGTGCATAGGCCCTACAATTTATATGGAATGTTTGTTTTTACAAAGCGAATACTCATTCAAAAAGCCTCCTTTCACTACCATCTATGATATTAGGTAGTCTTGTACCCTGATGTTTCTTTTATAACATCTGCTGAAATAAGAAACTGATTATGAAGCCATCTGGGACAGAGTAATTATTATTTAAAAAAATATCTCCCTGAATAATTGCCACTGTAATAGATGACATTTCAGAGCAATGATATTAACAAAACCATTCTCATTAAAGAAATGAGGAAAAGGATTCACATAAGGAAAACCATGACGACTGATTATCAGATAGAGTGGGTTACATATTGATCCACAGCTGAGCAAGGCTGAGCATGCATCTCTGTGTATGCTATGAAGCTATGTACACAAGCTAATGTCTTTATATGTTCATGGCAGTGTTTTTCACAATTGCCAAAAGTTGATAGCAATGAAAATGCCCTTCAATAGGTAAATGGATAAGTGTGGTACACCCATGAAAAAAAATTTATCCAGTAATATAAAAAAATAATCTAGCAAGCCAGACTTGGACAGCCATTAAGTATGTATTGCTAAGTGAAACAAGTCAGTCTGTGAAAGGTGCATATTTTATGATTTCAATGATATGGTATTCTGGAAGAAGGCAAAACTACCTAGAGAGTAAAAAAAACAAATTTCCAACATTCATGAAAAGAATGAATAATGAATAGGTTGAGCAAGGGGACAGCAAGTCATTGTACTATTTTGTATCATATTGTAATATGAATACACGACATTCATTTATCAAAACTCATAGAACTATACAACACCAAGTATAAGCCAAAACATAAATTATGAACATCATTTAATAATAAAGCACCAAAAATGGTTTATTATTTGTAGAAATGTATCAAATCAATGCTTGATAATAATGATAGGGAAAACTGTAGGAATGAATGAGTATAAGAGAAATCTTTTTACTTTTCACTTAATTTTTCTATTAACTTAATAATGATCTTAAGAATAGTCTATTAATTTTTTAAGATATCTCATGTATTCAAATATAGTACACAGAGTTCTTCAAATATCATTTAATTGCAAATGACCAAAGTGCCAAATGATCTGCTAAGTTTATTTTGCTAATTATATTATATAAATATAATTGAATATTAGTTTTCCATCAAAATAAAATTTATAAATGTTATGAAGAAAATTTTAAGATTCCAATGTAAACAGAAGAAAAAGTCATCAAACTGTTTTAAAATCAAAACAATGCTGAACATATGTCTAGTGCCTGGAAACAATATAAAGTTTAAACTGATTTTGTTGAGATTATAGGATTTTATATTATAAAAATACTAATAACCATAACAATGTTTTAATAAGCTTCTTTTAATTTTTATTGTTGAATAATTACACATATAAGAATTTGAAAATACAATAGATTCCGTTCCAGATTTCCCTAATGGTCACATTTTATATATTACAATATCAAAAAAAGAAATTGACATTGATACAGTACTGTTAACTAAATTACAGACTCATCCCTTTGTAATGCTACCTGTGACTTATGAGAACTTCATTTGCCCCATATCCTTGAAACTTTGAACATTATTAATCAGACATTTTGTTGAATTTCTCTAATACATTGCAGTATGGATCATTCTAGACTTCCCTGATTACATATCTGCAAACCATTCCAACCCTGCTAAACCTGGCTACTACTATCCACCAGTTACTTACTTATTTTTACTTTCAGTACACAAAATTTCTACCTTATGAACTTGTGGAAAATACTTTATAAAATCAAGCAAAGTGTTTTTGAAGAGTTTATTTTGCCTTTTGTCTTAGTGACCCACTAATTTCTAAAGTTGCATATGTCAGACAACCCTCATCATCAATTTCAGAATGGTTGTTTTATGTATTTGTATTAGGGCTATATTGTTGTGTCACATTTTGAATTCCATCTGGGGATTTTCTTAACTTTTTAGATGATTTATTTTAATTACATATAAGGTTTGCTCATTATGCTCTAAGGTTCAATGGATTTTGACACAGGTGTAGTCATGTGTCCAAAATTACAGCTTCTCACGGAATAATTGTACCACCCTACATTCAACTCTGCCTCCTCTGAACACCTAGAAGCCACTGACACTTTTAATACATCTCTAGTTTCACCTTTTCCAGACTAAAATATAAGCAAAATCATATAGTCTGTAGACACTTCAGACGAGCTTTTTTAGCAATATGTATTTAAGATTTGCCCATGCTTTTTCATGGCTTGATTGGTCATTTTTTAGCATGCACATGTGTTTTTTATATCAGTGGGCTAAATATCTAGGAGCACAATTGTTGGAATGTTATGATAACACTGTTCAACTTTGTAAGAAATTGTAAAACTGTCTTCCAAGTTGGTCATCTCATTCCACATTCCCAGCAGCAAATTCACTGGCAAGTGGTACTGTTTGGTTCTAGATTTTGGGGATTCTAATGAGTGTAATGGTATCCCTTATTATTTTGTGTTGCCATTCTGTAAGAACAAGTGATGGTGAGCATCTTTACATAGACATGTATTTGTTTGCCATCTATAGATCTTCTTTGGTACGATGTCTCTTTGAGATCACTTGCCCATTTTTAATAAGGATTTTTTTTTTAATTTTGAACATTAGGAATTTGTTGTATAATTTGGATACAAGTTATCAATACAGGTTTTACAAATAGTTTCTCAAAATGTGTGGCTAACCTTTTTACTCTCTTTGTTTCTTTCATTAAGTTTTAAATTTCATAGGGTCTAATTTATCAATATTTTTCTTTCACAAATCATATTTTTAAAGTTGTATGAAAATTCATTCCTATACCCAAAATTTATTTAAATTTTTCCCATGTTTCTTTATATAAGTTTCATATTTCCATGTTTTACATTTAGTCCTGAGATTCATGATGAATGAATTATCCTGAAAGTTTTAAGGTCTAGCTCTAGGTTCATTGTTTCTACATGTGCTCATTTAATTGATCTAAGATCATTTTTTAAAAGAAAAACCAGTATCATCTCATGGAATTATTTTACTTCCATTGTCAAATATCAGTTAATTATATTTCTGTGGCTCTATCGCTGGATGTCTTCTGTGTGTCATTGATCTGTGTTTCTATTCTTAAACCAATACCATGGTTCCTCTTGACATCAGTAACTTTGTCATATGTCTTGGCATTGAATAGTGAGTGTACTCCAGCTTTCCTTTTTATGTTCTTCAGCATTGTGGTGACTATTATTAAGTTTCTTGTCTTTCCTATAAGCATTAAGATCAGTGTTTCGATATTTACAAAACAGATTGCTTGGATTTTGATTGCAAATGCTTGTAAATTTGGGGGAATTGACAATAATACTGGATCTTCAAACCCATCAATATGGATTATTTCCCCATTTGTTTACATCTGCTTTGTTTTCTTTCAACAGAATTTTATAGTGTTCTGCATGAAGAATCTGTATAGATTTCATTATATTTATACTTAACAACTACTTTTTTAAAATTTTTGATGCTGCCATAGATGTTATTTACTATTCTCTTCATCTCAGGTTCCAACTGTTGATTTGTGTTATATAGGAATGCAGTTGACTTTGGCCATTAATCTGTATCCTATAATTTTGATATATTAAATTGTCTATGAAAATAATGAATTGAAGTAGAAGTAATCAGGAATGGTTATGTTTGACGAAAAGAAAAAATGCAGCAAACAAACATAACAGCATTTTCACGCTAGTGATTCAAAGTTCTAATTCTAACTCATAATTCCTTTATAAAGGAGAGAAGCAAGTCTTTCAAACAACATTAAGTGAGCATCTCCTACATACAGATGATTTTTATCAACATTACTAATAATTTTACAATTATCCTTAGCACCAATTGCATGCTTACCATCCACTTTGCAGCTTCTTTCATTTGATTTTCACCACAACCTTACAACATAATGCATTTGTAAAGATTCTTCCAAATAGGGTTGAAAGAAACCCAACTCTAACTATATGGAAGAAAATGAAAACAACAAAAGCAATAAAGGGGCTTAGCATCTGCATGCTCTGGGAATTGTGGATGAAAATGGATCCAGCATTGTATCTAGTAATTCTTCATTCAATTTTCCCTCCCCATTTCTCTTTGTGCTTTGACCTCATCCTTTCACTTTTAAGAAATTGGCAGTTCTAAGAGGTAAGTTAATTGCATTGAGCTCATTCAATAAATGAATAGAAAGTCACCAGATAACTAATGTAACATTACATCCCAAAGCCCTCTAACAAGAACAAATCAACACCAAAAGCAGTATAAGACAGAAAATAATTAAAATCAGAGACAAAATAAATGAAATTAAACAAAATTCACAAAATCCATGAAAAAAAAATGTTATTTCTTTGAAAAAATAAATAAAATTGAAAAAAAAACATATTAGCCACACTAACCAAGAGAAAGACAGGAAAAACTCAAGTTATTAAAATCATAATAATAAAATCAAATTATTAAAATTTCACCAGGGACACTACTGAAATACAGACAATAATCAGAAACTATTTTGGAAATTTACACTTCAATAAAATAAAAAATCTAGAAGATATTGACAAATTTCTAGATACATATGACCTACACAAATTGGAATATTAGGACATAAAAACTTAAACAAATCAACCTCAAGCATAAAATTGAAGATGCTATCAACAGCCTACCAAGAAAGAAAAGCCCAGGACCAGATGGAGACTCACCTGACCTTTAAAGAAGAACTAACACCAATCTTCTTCAAATTATTTCATAAAATAGTAAAGGAGAGAACCCTTCCAAATTCATTCTATGAAATTAATATCACTCTGACACCAAAGCCAGACAAAGACACATCTAGGAAAGAAAACTTCAGACCAATATCCCTGATGAACATTGAAGCAAAAATTCTCAATAAAATACTGGTAAATATCATACAAAACTATATTAAAAAGATAGTACACCATGATCAAGTGGGGTTCATCTGGGGATGCAAAAGTTTGGTTCCCCATACATAGATCAATAAATATAATTCATTCCATCAATAGACTTAAAGACAAGAATCACATGATTATCTCAATAGATGCAGAGGAAGCATTTGACAAAATATAGCATCCATTCATGTTCAAAAAACTAGAAAAACTAGTGACAGTAGGAACACACTTCGACATTATAAAAGCTGTGTATGACAAACTGAAGGCCCACATCATGCTAAATGGAGAAAAATTAAAAGCATTCCCTCTAAAAACTGGAACAAGATAGGGAGGCTCTCTTTCACCACTTCTATTCAACATAGTCCTTGACACTCTAGACAGAACAATCAGGCAAAAGAAAGAAATTAAAGGAATATGAATAGGAAAATAAGAGCTCAAACTCTCTTCATTTGCTGAGGACATGATTCTATATATAGAACCCCCCAAAAAAAACTTCACTAGAAAACTTCTAGAATTAATAGATGAATTCAGCAAAGTAGCAGGATATAAACTTAACACCCATAAATCAAATGTGTTCCTACACACTAAAGATGAATCAGCTGAAAGAGAAATTAGAAAAACTATCTCATTCACAGTAGCTTCAAAAAATTAAATAAAATACTTGGGAATCAATCTAACAAAAGAAGTGGAAGACATCTACAATGGAAACTACAGAACCCTAAAGAAAGAAATTGAAGAAGACCTTAAAAGAAAGAAAGATCTCCCATGTTCTTGGATAGGCAGAATTAATATTGTCAAAACAGTCATACTGCCAAAAGTGCTATATATATTTAATGTGATTCCTATTAAAATTCCAATGACATTCTTCATAGAAATAGAAAATGTAGTCATGAAATTTATTTGTGTAGAGGACCCGGTCACGCAAGTATGGTTACAGGGAGTGCGGCAAGGCTGAGCAGGTGGGAACACCCTGTTCTCTCTGGTCTTGGAACACCAAGACTTGGCCCTGGCCCCTTGCCAACTGATGTGCCCGGAGACTTCTCTCCCCCTGACCCTGGCTCTTTGCCAACTGATATGTTTGAACTTCTCTTCCGCTGACCCTGACTCCTTGCCCTGGCTCTTGCCAGCTTCTTGCCAGCTTTCCCTAGCCCCAGACTGATACTGGCTCTGGCTTCTTGCCAACTGACATGCCTGGGGATGACCTTTTAGTTAATTGGCTATAAATTGATTAGGTTATCCTCTGGTTAGACATTCTTATGTATATAAGCTTCTACAATTCAATAAACCTTTGAGCTGTGTCATGAACACTGTCTCCTGGTGCCTGATTCCGGATTCTGTTGGTACCGTCACACTCACCTCCTATCGGACCACCCTGTTCCAGAAATTCTCAACATATTTGGAAAAATAAGAGTCACAGAATAGTCAGAGAAATCCTTAACAAGAAGAGTGAAGCAGGAGGCATCACAATACCAGACCTTAAACTATGCTACAAAGTAATAGTAACAAAAACGGCATGGTACTGGCACCAAAATAGACATGTACACCAAAAGCACAAAATAGAAGACACAGAGACAAACCCACGTAAATACAGTTATCTCATACTAGACAAAGTTGCTAAAAACATACATTGGGGAAAGATAGCCTCTTTAACAAATGGTGTTGGGAAAACTGGAAATCCATATGCAGCAAAATGAAACTAAGCCCCTCTCACCATGCACAAAACTAAACTCAAAGTGGATCAAGGACCTTGGATTAGACCAGAAACTATGTACCTATTACTGGAAGAAAATATAGACCCATCTCTTCATCATCTCAGCTTAGGAACCAAATTCTTCAAGTAGACTCCTAAAGTGCAAGAAGTAAAATCAAGGATCAATAAATGATATGGTATCAAAATAAAAAGCTTCCTCACAGCAAAGGAAACAATCAAGAATATGAAGAGAGAGCTTACAGAACAGGAGAAAATCTTCGCCACCAGTATCTCAGATAGCACATTAATCTCCAGGTTATATAAAGAACTCAATAAACTTAACACCATAAAAACAAATAACCAAGTCAATAAATGTGCAAAGGAACTGAACAGACACTTCACAGAAGAAATCCAAGTGGTCCACAAATACATGAAAAATCTTCAAAATCTCTAATAATTAGAGAAATGTAAATTAAAACCACACTGTGATTTTATCTTGAGTCAGAATTGTAATTATCAAGAATACAAGTAACAATAAATGTTGGCAAGGATGTGGAGAAAAAGGTACACTCATATTGCTGGTGGAAGTGAAAATCAGTACAACCACTTCAGAAAGCAGTGTAGAGATTTCTCAGAAAACT
>PVHX01014672.1:0-49503 GCA_004024805.1 Geosciurus inauris | reverse complement strand
TTTTCTATTTTACTGGAGTATAAATTTTCAAAATAGTTTCTAATTATCCTCTGTATTTCAGTAGTGTCTGTTGTGATATTTCCTTTTTCATCTCGAATTTTAGTAATTTGGGTTTTCTCCCTCCTCCTTTTCATTAGGGTGGCTAAGGGTTTGTCAATTTTGTTTATTTTTTCAAAGAACCAGCTTTTTGTTTTGTCAACTTTTGAATTGTTTCTTTTGTTTCAATTTCATTGATTTTAGCCCTAATTTTGATTATTTCCTGTCTTCTACTTCTTTGGGTGTTAATTTGTTTTTCCTTTTCTAAGGCTTTGAGACAAAGAGTCAATCCATTTATTTGTTGACTTTTACTTCTTCTGATAAATGAGTTCAGTGCTATGAACTTTCCTCTTAGCACTGCCTTCCCAGAGATTTTGGTATGTGTCCCAGATGGTGTCCCAGAGATTTTGATATGTTGTATCAGAGTTTTCATTTGCCTCTAAGAAATTTTTAATCTCTTCCTTGATGTCTTCTATTATCCATGCATCATTCAATAGCATATTATTTAGTTTCCAGTTGTGGGAGTCGTTTCTGTTTTTTAATCTGTCATTGATTTGTAATTTTATTCTTTTGTGGTCAGATAGGATGCAGGGTAGAATCTCTATTTTTTTGTATTTGCTAAGACTGGCTTTGTGACATAACACATGAGCTATTTTGGAAAAGGATCCATGTGCAGCTGAGAAAAAAGTGTATTCACTCGTTGATGGATGGAACACTCTATATATGTCTGTTAAGTCTAAATTATTGATAGTTTCATTGAAGTCTATGGTTTCTTTATTAAGTTTTTGTTTGGAAGATCTATCCAATGGTGAGAGAGCTGTGTTAAAGTCTCCAAGTATTATTGTGTTGTGGTCTATTTGATTCTTGTATTTGAGAAGGATTTGTTTGATATACGTAGAAGCCCTATTATTTGGGGTATAGATATTTATGATTTTTATGTTTTGTTGATGTATGATTCCCTTAAGAAGTATGAAATGACCTTCTGTATCTCTTTTCACCATCTTTTGTTTGAAGTCCACTTTATTTGATATGAGGATGGAAACTTCTGCTTATTTGCAGGGTCCATGTGAGTGATATGTTTTTCCCACCCTTTCACTTTCAGTTTGTGGATGTCTTTTCCTGTGAGATGAGTCTCTTGAAGACAGCATATTGTTGGGTCTTTTTTTTTTTGATCCAGTCTGTCAGTCTATGTCTTTTCATTGGTGCATTTAGGCCATTTACATTCAGGGTTAGTATTGAAATTTGATTTGTAATTCCGGTCATATTGGTTTATTTTTGGTTTTTACCTTGAATTGTTTTCTCTTTTGAATGGTCTTTCCTTTAGTGTAGTTCCTCTCTTTGTAAATTTTCATTGTTGGTTATCATTTCCTCCTCGTGGAATATTTTGCCAAGAATGCTGTGTAGTGCAGGCTTTCTTGCTGTAAATTCTTTTAACTTTTGTTTATCATGGAAGGTTTTTATTTCATCATCAAATCTGAAGATCAATTTTGCTGGATATAGGATTCTTGGTTGGCATTCATTGTCTTTCAGGGCTTGGAATATGTTATTCCATGATCTCCTGGCTTTTAGTGTCTGGGTTGAAAAATCTGCTGAGATACGAATTGGTCTCCCTTTGTATGTAATCGGGTTCCTCTCTCTTGTGGCCTTTAAAATTCTATCCTTATTCTGTATGTTGGGCATTTTCATTATAATGTGCCTTGGTGTAGATCTGTTGAAATTTTGTACATTTGGTGTCCTCTAAGCCTCTTGTATTTCATTTTCCATTTCATTTTTCATATTTGGAAAATTTTCTGATATTTCATTGAAGAGTTTGTGCATTCCTTTAGTTTGAAATTCTGTGCCTTCTTCTATCCCAGTAAATCTTAGATTTGGTCTTTTGATGCTGTCCCATATTTCTTGTATGTTCTGTTCATGAGTTTTTACCATCTTCACTGTATGGTCAAATTTATTTTCAAGATTGTATATCTTGTCTTCATTATCCGAGGTTTTGTCTTCCAGGTGATCTAGTCTGCTGGTGATGCTTTCTATTGAGTTTTTTATTTGGTTAACTGTTTCCTTCATTTCAAGAATTTGATTGTTTTTTTTTTTTTTCACGATCTCTAGCTCTTTCTTAAAGTAATCTTTTGCTACTAGTAATTGCTCTCTTATCTCTTTGTTAGAATGATCGATGGTTGCCTTTATTTGGTCTCCTATTTCTTTGTTGGATTGATCAATTTTTGCCTGTAATTGTTCACTTATGTCATTCTTTAGTTTGCTGATCATTTTAATTATGTACATTCTGAATTCTTTCTCTGACATTTCATCAACTGTGCTATCAGTGGATTCTGTTACAGTGGTATTGAGGTTTATTTGGGGGCACTTTCTTCCCTCTTTTTTTCATGTTGATCGTGTATCTTGCTTTCTTGAAATACCAATCTGAGGTATTGCGGCTTCTATCCTATAATCTTGTATTGACACTCCAGATTACCTGTGTCTCACTTTGGAGCTACTTTTGTTCCCCCAGTGTCCCCAGATGGGTACTACTGCCACTAAAGTTTGTAGCAGAGGTAGTGGATGTACCTCTAGAGGGCAGTGGGAGTAGCCTTGGCTGGGCTCCTGAGGCAGCTCCTGAGGGCTGTTTTGCCCCTCTCTTGCACTCCTGCTGGTGAACAGGAACTCTGGAGCGGAACTAGAGGTGGGCCCAGGTCTCACTTAAACAGGGTCTCAAGTAGAAGATTCTGTGTGCAAACTTTACAGTGAGTATGAGCTCCTCTGTGGTTGGAAGCTAGCAGGCTCTGGTCTGCCTTCAGCTGGGCATCCCTGGCATTCCCTAAGGGCGGTTTTGGGCCTTCTGTCTTGCCTGACCACAGGAACTCTGGAGCGGAACTGAAGCGGGCCCAGAGGGCACTTGGGTGGGGCCTCTTCACACTGGGATCTCTGCAGGCTACTCTTACCCTGGGTATGCCTTCCTCTGTGGCTAGTGGCTAATAGACCTTGGTCTCCTGTTGGCTGGACACCCGTGGAGTCTCCTGAGGGTGGATCAGGGCCCTCTGCAGCTCCTGCCAGTCCAAAGGAACTCTGGAGCAGAATTGAGGTGGGCCCAGGCTGCCCTTGGGCAGGGCTGCCTCTGCTGGTATCTTTGGAGCGACTCTTACCCTGAATTTGGGCTCCCCAGTGGCTAGTGGCTAGCAGTCCCTGTTCTCCCGTTGGCTGGACAACCGTGGAGGTTCCTGAGGGCGGATCAGGGCCCTCTGCGGCTCCTGCGGGTCCACAGGGACTCTGGAGCAGAACTGGGGTGGACCCAGTCCACCCTTGGGTGGGGTTGGCTTGCGATGGTGTCTCTGGAGTGACTCTTACCCTGAATTTGGGCTCCCCTGTGGCTAGAGGTAGCAGTCCCTGGTCTCCCTTTGGCTGGACAACCGTGGAGGTTTCTGAGGGTAGATCAGGGCCCTTTGTGTCTCCTGCCAGGCCACAGAAACTCTGGAGTGAGGAATGGAATTCTGTTGAATCAATTATTGAAGGTTTTGGAAGAGAAAGAGGCAGAATGGATTTTGGGTAGGCATTATCAAAATCTGCCATACTTGTGTACAAGTTTCTCAGTTTGTGGTGATGCTGTATTCATAGTGTTTGCTTTTCTTAAATTATTGGTGATTCTTGGTTACAGGAGCTCCTCCTCTTTTGGTTGATATGCTAGTTTCTGAATATGGGGTTCCTGTTAATGTCTGTGAATTCTGCATCTGCTGGCCACAAAATGCCTCCAGGGACTTCAGGGAGGGAGCACTGTTCAGGGAGCATTGTTCAGGGCCCATCTTTGAATGGAGAGACTTCGCCTTCCAGCCTGGATCCTGCCCAAGTGCTCACACGCACTGCCCCTATTGGGGGCTGATGAGTCCATGAGTTTACTACTTGCAATGGGGAAGGAGGATGGACGTCTTGGATGGCCCTTGGTTAATGCCTTGATAAAGCACCCAAAAGTTCATCTTCAGGGGCCCTTCTCATTCATTGCCTCAGAAATGGAGCACCGTTGAGACAGCTGCCATCTTTTGTGCAAGTCCTCTAATGTACAGGTTTGGGTTTCCTTTTAAATTTTACATCCAATTTCATTTGTTTTCTGTGTGTGGGTGTTTCTCAGTTTAAAGTCTCCTGAGAGTATCTCTATAATTGACAAAACAAATAAAAAATATTTTTTGTCATTTCCAGGGATTGGAGTAAGACATATGTATGTGCTCAGATTACCCACCCACCCTCATGATCCAGTTTTAGGTTAAATATAATGTTGATGTCATAAGAGGGTATGCTATTTTCTTTTGGCTGCTATAACAAATTACTATAAACCGAGTGGCTTGAAATGGCAGAAGTTTGTTTCCTCACATTCTGGAGGCCACACATCTGAAACCAAGGTTGTGCTCCCTCTGAGGGCTCTAGGGGAGAATTCCTTTTTACCTCTCCCAGTTTCTGGTGGCTCCAGGTGGTTGTTGGTTTGGGCTGCATCACTACAATCTCTGCCTCTGTTTTTACATGGTTTTTTCCTGTCTTTGTATATCTTCTCTTCTTGTCTCTCATAAAGGTGCATGTCATTGGACTTAGGGCCCACCTGGATAATCCAGGATGATCTCATCTAAAGATGCTTAACTTAATTATGTCTTCAAAGACCCCTTTTTCAAGTGATGTCACAGTCACGGGATCTGGGTATTAGGACATGGGCGGAGCTTTTTAAGGCCACCAGCAACCTCTATAATGGGCTAGGCAATTAAGTTGAACAGTTGTAATGCAAGATTAGAAATACTCTTGTGTCATATAGTATGAAGTACCTTCTATAGTAGGTAAACAGTAAAGTATATCATATGATATTTATTATATAATATCACAATATCACATGGTCTTTTTTGTTTTTTTTGTTTTTAATGATATTGAGGATCGAACCCAGGATCTTGCACAAGCACTCTAACCCTGAGCTACGTCTCCAGCCCTCATGGGTCATTTTTAACTTCTCACTTATCTACAGAAGTAGCTTATAAAAAAGCAAAACCAACAAACCAAACAAAAAAAATGCACTCATCCACTTTTCCAGAAATCTTTAACTGTTGCTATTCATAGTGCCCTCATGTCCTAAGAAAAATAGGTAATAGAAAGCAAAGAAGTTATTTTTTTCCTTCTAAGGATTTGAAATACAGAACCAGCATTCACTTGGTAATCCTACATGGTTTTCCTTTGTGAGGTTAGGGAGAAAGTCATTAATAGAATTAAGTAGTAGCAAACCCAACTTGGACATTTGCAGTGCAGGTGACTCAGTTACAAGTTAACACTTTTCACATTCTTGAGGCAACATGACAAGATGCCATCCCTCCCTGCTGGTTCTGATTTGCTCTGGATTCTCTCAGCATCAGTTGCCCCCTGGCCTGGGGGGGCAGGGCTTTGGTTTAACTCCAGTGGGGTTCATTTCCTCCTTTTGTGAGAAGCAGTCAGAACCTTGGTCTGTGGATTTCTTTCAATGGTCTGTGTTCTCTGCAATCCTCTCCTACCTTCCCATGAGGTGCTCTTTTCTCTGGGGGCGGCTTGCTGGGAGATGATGAGAAAAAGGTGTGACAGAATTTATCTGAAGCAGAGTTGTCAGTTTTCTCAGGTCAGCAGGAAGTGCTGATAAGACCTTCCTGGGGACAGGAGTGGCCCCTTAGGGAACAGGAAAGCTGGGTTTGGGGTGATCAGATCCCTGGCAGGGTCTGTTTCCTTTCTAGCTGTAGCATTTCTGCCCTAGCAGAGTGGCAAGGATCTTCTGACAGCCACCTCTGCAAAGGTGGTAATGACAGGATGGGGTCATGTCTTACTAAAGAACCCACTTTAGCAAAGATTTGTGGGGCTCCTGTTTCTCCTTTTTGGGAATGCCACCAGGCAGAGGCCAAGGGTGCAGGGACTGTGCAGACTGACAGAATACAGGATTTGGTAAGGCTTTTCACCCTGATGAAACAGGAAAACTGGGTTTTGTTACTTTTTGCTGCTGAAGGTTTACTGAATCTTGAATTAGGCTTTCTCCCTGACCTTGCAAAGCAAAATTGTGAGCTCCATTTCTTAAGGAGATGACTCATGAAGAAATCATCATAAATTTGGAACAGGATGCTAAATAGGACTTTTCTATTTGGTTTAGGACGTTGGTCAAAGCCCAAAGCAGGAACATCATAAAAAAGGCTACCTCGGAACAAGATGTCCTAAGATATGTCCTAAGATAGGGCATAACTGGCCGTAATACCACTGCCTACCATCCCAGTGGCCCCCCTCAGCCTACACAAGAAGAGGACCTGGGAGAGGGAGAGTCATCTGAGAACTGGGTCTTTTGGAGGATGCAGTGTTTGTGACAACAGCCTTTAATAACTTCTACCAGAGTAGGGACAGTAATAAAAAACTCATTCTTAAGGATTAGGAGGTACCCATGAATGGGGGAGGCTGACTCTTCATTCCATTTGGACATCAGCTTGGGCACTGGAACTGATAATCTGCCCATGTTCTAACCTGAGTGAAGGAGAAGACAATTAGGACCAGGTGGCAGGCTATTTGGTGAGTGGACTGCTCTCATAGCAGTAGGTGCAACAGGGCTAAGGAGCCACCTCTGGGTCATCTGGACCTCACAGGATGCTTGGGCGATTTAACAAATGAAAATGTCTGGAAATAAATGGAGAATGACCAAGATGTCATTGGAAGCTTGCAAGGGGGAGCTCACATCACAGGGTTAGAAGGAGAGACTAGAACTCTCCATGAGTAAGTTAAACTACACAGCTTACTACTTTTGTCTGTTTCCCAGTGAGTATGTGTTTGAGTCAGGGCAGAAGTTCATACTTGAAGCTCTTTGGAAAGTATAAACATTGTTTATGTGGCAGATAATAACAGATCCACTTACCTTATGAGGGAATGCAGTGATCACAGTATTGATGCAAGGGGCTAAGTTTATTTTTCATTTGGTACCTGATATTTAGAAATAATATAGCATTTTCATAAATCTTCCATGAATTCTTTGTTATTTTTAGGAAATTATTAAATGGTAGTTTAATTTGCTTAATTATTATTATTATTTGTGGTGTTAGGTACTGAACCCAGGGCATAGTAGGCAGGTTCTCTGCCACTGAGCTATACTCTATCCTTAAACTAGTTTAAAACTTGGAGTACTGGAAAGATACCATTTAATAATGGAAAATACAGGCTCATTTTCTATGTAATTTGTATTTTCAAAGAAATAAATTGCAGTTGTTGGTCAACTCTACTATTTTACTAATTTCTACTTTTATGAATTCCTTTCTATTGTTTTTAGTATTGATTTTTTTTTTTCTGTAAAAGCACAAGACTTTAGCTTTATAAACTTTCCTCAGGTAACAGCTTTGGTTGCATTCAGACATTTTAGGATGTAGTGGTATGATTATTATTTAGTATTAAATATTATGAAAGAGTTTATTTTCTTCTCTGACCCAACAGTCACTTAGGGGGATGACCTTCAATTTTGAAGTGGTTGAATTTTGTTTTTTTAAATTTCAAAATACTTCATGTATTATATTGTGAGCAGGGAAGATGACTTGTATGGTTTCCATTTTTAGAATTTATGAAAACTTTGTAATGTAATAGGTGAAAAATTTTATATTGTTCTCATGGATATTGAAAATTTTCTATTTTCTATATGAAGAGAGACTTAGTTAACAGCACTTAAACCAGACTTACTAATGAAAGAATTTAGATCCTCTCTATCATTTTAATACCCAGTTGATCTGTTGAAGGTGAAGAATCTTAAGTAAAATTCATTCCATTAATTTTATATATATGGCAATTTATCTTGGTTTACTAAATGGTTTTGCTCAACATAAGGAAATTTAATGGAAATAATATCTTTAAGTTGTACTCTTTATCAATATAAAACCACTCCACTTTTTAATTAAATTATTTAAAGACATTTATGTAGCAGGGCAATAAGTGTTTGTTGTAAAGTTTTAGGATAATGCAAACTTGCACAAATGGAAGAGAAGATCTTTTTTGTTACTACCAAGAATTTCATTCCCCTGATGTATTATTATTAAAGATTCATTGTATAATCTTTTAGACTTAAAAACTTCATATAGTCAGTTTTTCTTATTAAATTATGTAATCTACTTTTTTTTTAAAATATTTTTTTAGTTGTAGATGGACACAATGTCTTTATTTTATTGCTTTGCATGTGGTGCTGAGGATCGAACCCAGGGCCTCAACGCATGCGAGGCAAGCGCTCTACCACTGAGCTACAATCCCAGCCCTGCAATCTACTTTTAAAATTAAAAGATATGATAATCTGTGTCATATTTTAATTGTACAGATTGACCATAATTATTTAACAAATCCCCTTTTAAAAACATATTTAGGTTAGCATATTTTTGTTATTATAAATAATTATAGGTCTTGATGACTGTTTATTTCTCTGATGATAATTTTGTGAAACATTATTTTTTTTGAGTCTGATATAGCTGTGTCCACATTTTTTTTTAAAATACTGCTTTTGAAAATTTAAAAGTATGTTTTTTTTATTAAGTTCTCTGCTCAAATGTCACCTTATCAATGAGGACTTTCTAAAGTACCCTTTAAAAAATAGCACTTCCCTTCTTTATTCTACCCACTTCTGATTTTCTTTTCTTGATTGGTTTTCTATATGTTATTTGCCACCATCATCTGATATTTGTTTGTATATATATATTTTTTTCTCCTCCATTTCTGGGGATTGAACTCAGGGACACTTTACCAATGAGCTACATCCCCAGCCCATATTTTTTACTTTGAGACAGGGTCTTGCTCAGTGGTCAAGTCTGTCCTTGAACTTGTAATTTTCCTGCCTCTGCCTCCCAAATAGCTGGGATTATCAGTGTGCACTACTCCACCTGGCTGTGTGTTTATTCTACTATTTGTTTCTACCTGCCCCTCTGAACTAAAATGTAAGCTCTATGAGAAGAGGGACTTTTTATCTATTTTGCTCACTATTTATTCTCAGTGTGTGACATATTATCTGGCATGTAGAAAATAATGGCAAATTTGCCAAATGAATGAATAAATAAATGTATTTTATTAATAAATGAATTCTCTTAGTTTTAAATTTTGCCTATTTATTTTTTGTAATTATTTTGTCAAAATTTTTTGAGATTTTAGAGCTTTGGCCGTAGTATTCAGCTAAACATGTGCCATTTAAGCAGTGGCTTTGGTCTTGGGTTTTGGAAGACCAAATAACCAACTGCTTACTTTAGTATCATTTCTGAAATCTGTGACTAGTGTACTAACTTGCTGAGATGAATGAATTTCAAACAACTAACAACACAGCAAATCTGATTGAAGAAATATTCTTAGAAAGGAAAATCAATAAAATATCATGTATTTTTCCTGGCAATGGAAAAATATGGTGAAAGATACGGATGATTTAAGACTTAGTAGATATGATACTGTGTTCACACCCTTCACTTTTGTGTTCAGAAAAAAATTAGAGCACAAGGTACTATCTTAAGTTTACTAGCTATAAGGTAATGGGACACCCATTCTTCTTCTGTTCAAGTTGAATACCATGAATCCCAAATGTTTTAAAATTGACTAGAGTTGGCAAAAATATGTTCCTCTGCTAACTTCAGTTGAAAGTGAGGGTCTTTCGGATATTGAAAATACGTGGTACATTAGTCATAGGAGCAACCTGGGAATTAATGGAACTGAGGTATTATTATACCTGCATTATAATACCAACTTTAAACATTCAAAAAGTAATATTTTAAATAATATGAATGAAGTTATGACTCAGTGTTTTTAAGGGGGAAATTTCAAATTTATTCTTGTCTCAAGATGTTCATTCTGTGATGGTGACCTCATATGAGTTCAAACTTGACCTTCATCATCAGGTCAATGCATATATTTGTTACATTTCTATGAATTTTTGAGTAGATGCACAAAATAATGCTTATAAAATATACAAAGGACATAAGTAATCAGAATACAAAAACATTGATTGCCAATTACCCAATTAAAGAAGAACAACAAATCATTATTATAAAGTCTTTTTCTAGTGTGCCCCTTATAGTTGTATGACATAGGTATGTTTGTATCCCTTCACAACATGTTTTTAGTGTTGATATTTTCAATTACGAAATTTTTTTCAATACTGAGAATTAAACCCAGGGCTGTGTGCATCCTAGGTAAGTGCTCTCCCACTGAGCTGCATCATGAGACTCCTCAATTTTGTAAATTTTGAACTTTATGTTTTTGAGATTTGTCTATGCTGTATGTAGTATCTTTTCCACTGAATTATAGTATTTCATTGTATAAACTATGCATCATTTTTTCATTCTACTCTAGAGGATCATGTGTTATTTTATTTTAAAAATTGTACTCATATGAATATTCTTATGTCATGAGTTCAAATACATAAAATCATGAGTTTTTCAAGTGTGTGTGTGGTGGGGGGCAGTGCAGGTAGTGATGGAGTGTGAGGTTGGAAGTTAAGCTCCATTTTTTTTCACATGGATATTCAATTATCTCAATCATCTTCTCTCCTCTCTTATAATATACCAGGTGTCTATTTATAAATACGGCTACATCTAGTCTTTCCATTCTATACCATTGGTTTATTAGTATCTTGGAGCCTCAATTAGAAAATGAGTCTCTTAATATATGAACATGGTACTGCTCACCATATATTTAGATTTCCCCTAATGTCTCTCAATGAAATTTTATAAATTTATTTGCAGAAATACTGCATATTTTGTCTCTTTGGTCTTTTGAAGGTATTTGAAGTATTGTTTAATTTTTCAGCAGCCTCTTCCATATTGGACAACAGTCCTCCAGCAATATGCTAGACCCACATCTGTTTTGTTATCTTGTAGAAGTTGGCCTAGTAATTCTATACTCTTTTTAGCTCTATTATAAATACATATTAAATAAACTATGTTTTTTAGTTTGTCCAGGTATTTTGATTTCCTTCAGCAAGTCAGCTGGATCAAAGTACCAGTCTGTCACCAATGGGAGGAAGTCTCTAAATCTTTGTACTTATGTCCTCCAGATCTTCCCATTTTATCCCTTATTTCCTTCCCTTCTTTCTCTCCTGTGTTCTTTCATCTGCATCAAGCTTCAATTCACTTTTTGTTTCTTTTTTTGCTTCAGATTTCTTTCAGCTTTTCTGATGACCTACCTGTCCTTTCCCAGTCTCTTCATATTTTAATTCAAATTAAAGCCTGTTTGTGATAAGAGAAATAGAAATGAACTTGGTGGAAAACTAAAAACAAAACAATAATCTCATGGGAATTCAGTTTAGATAAAAACATTTGATTGTTTGAGGGACATTTATGATTCTGGTATAAACTCAGAGAAAAATAAAGAGAGTATAGTGATAATTTTGACTTTAAATTAAGGTAAAGTTGAACTTTTATCTTTCTTTACCATTTGAGAGCTGTGGAGACTTGAAATTATTTAAGGATTGGGATTAGTTAATGTAAGTTTACCTCTTTTCCTTCTTTTGGTGGGTCAAGAGATTTGTTTTGTCCACTCAAGCTGCTTAACTTCCCCAATGCTGTTGCATAGTAGATGGAAGTGTTCAATATTTTAAAAGGGAAAGATCATTGTGGATACTTTATTTAAAGTCCCAACAGGTAAATATTATGGGCTGTCAGATGTTTCATGTCCTTTGAGCTATTTTGAAGTCTGAATTGTCTAGTTTGCTGCATTGGCTGATGGCATGCCATTATCTAATTGAGCAAATGTCTGTCCTTTGGTATTTATTTGGAATACACAGGGAAAAAGAGTTATGGTTTTGTTGTAGGAGACCTGTGGGAGAGGTCACCGAAGAATAACAACAGGATTCAGGATGGGGAAAAAAAGAAGGATTTGAGAGATTAGCATTTCAGGAACTGAAAAATGAATATAGCTCTTGGGAGGTATATCTCAATTTACACAAAAGATCAGCTTATAAAAATTTGTGTATGCATTAAATTTTAATAAGTATAATCACACTCAAAGTTCCCTAAGGGTCTTAGTACATAACAAAACCTAGTTGTGAATCCTTTTGTAAAGTGAAGAACATTCTTCTCTTTTTATTTTTAAAATATCAAATTTTATTAAAATAAATATTATATGGACTTCAAATGCTAACTATTAAAATATGCTAGCAGTATAAACATAGTATTTATTTACCAAAGAGAAGGCTTTTCTAAAATAGACTAGGATAAGAAATAGCATATTGTCACCTTCTTGAATTCTAATGAGTATATTTTTTCTAAGGAATATATTTTAAGTTTGAATTTTGACAGTTTGGGTATTTAGGTTTTTCTCTTTCTTTCTTCTTATATAGCTTTTAGTTTTCCAAACTGAGAACCCCATTTTGCTTTTTTCATTTGTACTACTTGTACATGCAGTGCTGTATCCGGATAGCTATATAAGAACACAGATGTCATTATACTCTTACACGATAGTTCATATATTTTCTAATAATCTAATTGCTTATTTTTTCAACTTCCTTAAGATCACCAGAGAATTCGTACAATCTTGAAAGTAAACTGAAAGGATTTAAAGTATAATTTTGCTATTTTTGAAAGCTTAGTTCCAAATGCTAATTTGGCATACATAGTCTTCTTTTGGTGTGCAGTCTTAAGAACTAGCAGCTTTTGTTCAGAGCAAAATGGACAGAGCTATGCTCAAATAAATTATCATCCCCATCTCAACTAACACATCAGCAGGGATATGAGATCATTAACTGATAGAAATAAGAACAGGGGATTTGGTGTAGGTAAGAGTAAGATAGAAGGAATATTTTATATTTTATTAAGACAGAAGAATATTAATGCTTTAGAGTGAATGGCAATTTGCCCTTGAAGCTGACTTTGGCAATTTGAAGCTCCCCAGGAAGGAAAATAGAAGTGCTCTGGAATCTCTCTGGGGTGAAATTAACAGATAAAGTTTGGATCCTTCCTAGTGTTTACAAAGAGTAGAGATATTCATGATGAATGGAAACTCTCATAGGAGATCATTTCTCAAGGCCTGTGCTTCCATATATATATATATTAGCAATCATTACAGTGATATTTTATTTATATTTTTATTGGAAAATGATATTTATCTGAAAGAAGTTTCATTTTCACGACACCCTTGCTCTTGTTGTCAATGGTTAAATGAAGGAGCTGTCACTACAAAGGTCCATCAAGAGAAAAGGACAAGGAGCATCATGCAGCTAAAATTAATGTTCATTTTCCACAGATCTTCAAAAACTACATGAAGGGGACAAATTAAAGAAAGAATGCTAATGCTTTCAACAGACACTTGGTAGTAGATGAGAGTTGTCTTTGGAGACATTTCAAGGCCCAATCCATCTAGATTTATGTCATCTGCTCACATTATTTTTAATTTCTTCTTCTATTTACTTATTTTAATTTTTTTTTGCTTAAACAATTACTCAAGAGTAATGGGTATTTATTGTAAATACTTTAAAATTTGCATATAAGAAGCAAAATATACTTTCTATTATTTTGCCACCTGTAGATAACCACTCTGAGTATTTTGACATATACCTTTACATTTTATCTAAATATGAGTGTATGCAATTTCAAACACAAATAAAGTACTTTATAATTTCCCTTGAATCACTTATTATATCATGAGAATCTTTCCTAACATTAACTATTTTGGTTCTAGTAATTGCATATTTGTTATTTTTAGATATACATGACAGTAGAGTGTATTTTAACATATTATACATACATGGAGCATAACTTCTAATTAGGATCCCATTTTTGTGGTATACATGATGTAGAATTACACTAATCATGTATTCATATATGAACATAGAAAATTCTACTGTCTTTTCTATTCCCATTCCCCCTCCCTTCTTTTCATTCCCCTTTGTCTAATCCAATGTACTGCTATTCTTCCTTCCCCTCCACATTGTGTGTTAGCATCCACATATCAGGGAATATCTGGCCTTTGGTTTTTTTGGATTGGCTTATTTCACTTAGCATGATATTCTCCATTTCCATCCACATACTGGCAAATGCCATAATTTCATTCTTCTTTATGGCTGAGTAATATTCCATCGTGTATATATACTACATTTTCTTTATCCATTCATATGTTGAAGGGTACCTAGGTTGGTTCTGTAGCTTGGCTATTGTGAATTGTTTGCTCACATTATTTACTATCAAATGGTGTCATGTAATTTTATAAGCATTGCAAGCTCAATTTTTTGTGTGACTTAATGCAACCCATTACTTTGAAGGTAGTATGTAATTCCAAGGGAAAGTGTTTCAATCTCAATGACCAGGATAATTTTATAAGCATTGCAAGCTCAATTTTTTGTGTGACTTAATGCAACCCATTACTTTGAAGGTAGTATGTAATTCCAAGGGAAAGTGTTTCAATCTCAATGACCAGGATACACAGGAAGAATACAATTCCTGCATTATGATTAGTGAATTCAACCTCTGAAGTATTGAGCCTCGAGAGATAATTGCTCCTCTTGGCACTGATTGACAACAACAGGTATTTAGATTGCAGGGTAGTGTCTTTGAGTCTCTCAGTGACTAGTGAAATGCTAGTGGGATATAGCAGGTAAGGACCAGTGATTTTGAGTATACTGCAAAACAGGATACTGTCCCACAAATGGGGAATTGTTCTGTCTAAAATGAGCAAGAACCACAGCAACACTGTGTATACACATTGTCTCAGTTGCCAATTCTGTTATAAACCAACTGAAAATTTAGTGGTTAAAACAACAATGCTTTGTTCTCACTCATGTTGATTGATCTCATAGAAGAACTAAAGAGTAGAACTGTGGTTACCAGAGACTGGAAAGGGTAATGGGGAAGAGGAATAGGGAGATGTTGATTCATGGTATAAAATTACATTTAGAAGAAGTATCTTCTAGTGTTTTATAGCACAGTAGGGTGGATATAGTCACCAATAATTTGCTATATATTTCAAAATAGCTAGAGGAGAGGATCTGTACTCTCAACATAAGGAAATGGTAACTGTTTGAGTGAGGGAAATGCTAATTACCTTGATTTGATCGTTACACATTGTCTACAAGGATTGAAATATCACACTGTGCCCCATAAATATGTACAATTATTGTGTACTAATTAAAATATATTTAAAAACCAACAAAACAACAGTGCTTTATTATTTTTCATGATTCTGTATGTCAACTGGACTTAGCTGGGCTGATCTTTGGCTCTATGATGTAATGTAGCTGAGGATGTATGCTCAGCTGCGTTCAGCTGGGTGCTCCACTAAGGTTGGAATATTTAAGGTGGTGTCTCATTCTCCATGGCCTGTCTGTATGCAAAAATGGAAGTTACATGGATTCTTGTAGACTAACCTTAGAAGCTACACATCACTTATGCCTCATTTTATTGGACAAAGCAACACATAGGATCAGCCTAGATTCAAAGGGAAAGTAAACAAATGAGAGAAGCAGTAAAGTTTCATAGCAATAGGCAGGTAGATAGGAGGGTTTCTTATAGTATCTTTAGAAATGATCCTCATACATATGACCATATTTAATTTTTTTGAAGTAGGAATTTATTAATAATTCCATTTTACAGAAGATAGAACGGAGACTTTGAGAGAATGAGTGACATGCCCAAGACTATACCACTCACTGGTAAGTGGTGGAACTCAAAACCAGGTTGCCTGATCTCACATCCTGTGTGTGTGTGTGTGTGTGTGTGTGTGTGTGCATGCATGTGCAACAGAAAAATGTTTTCAGCTATTTTTATTTGGTTGGCTTGTATTAGGTAAATACCGAATCTCAGGTAACCCATGGAGGCCTGGTATGCTCCTGTCCACTTCTTTTTCTATCCCTGTGATCTTTAGGGAAGGTAAAGAGTCAGCATGTGTTGCCTACTCCCTTACCAGCCTGAACTAGAGTAAGTTCTGGTGGTGTTTTAAACAGAATAAAAGTCCCCTCTCCAAAGAAATCCATGTCCTAATTCCTGAAAATTGTGAATATGTTATATTGTATGGCAAAAGGTATTTAAGTTTGCAAGTGGAATTAAGATGGCTAATCAGTTGATCTTTACATAGGCAGACTATCCTGGATATCATAGGTAGGCCCATTATAAACACAGTGATCCTTTAAAGTGGAGGATAAGTAGAAGAGGAGGTTGGAATCGTGTGAGATGAGAAGGTCTTGACTCACTGTTGGCAGCTTTGAAGATGGAGGAAGGGCACATGGGTCAAGAAGCTGGAAAAGGCAAGGAATGGCTTTTCCTGAAAAGATCCAGAAAGAAGTGCAGTTGTGATGACACTTTGACTTCAGCCCAGTGAGCTCCAACTTACGGCACTCTAACCAGACTTCTACAGGATTGTAAGATAACAAATCAGTGATATTTTAAGTTTGTGGGAATTTGTTAGGCAGCAATTGAAAACTAATACAGATTTCCTTGCAATGAGAGAAGGCTTTATTAAATGCAAGTTGAGTCAAAATCACAGTTGAATGGAATTTTAAAATGTTTTAGCCCAATTAAAAAAATGCTTTTATTAGTGCTTTATAGATATACATGATAGTGGGTTTCATTTTGACATAAATCATACGTGCATGGAATATAATTTGCTCCATTTCAGCCCCCAGTGCTTCCTATTTACCCTCTCTTTCCCACCTCTGTGCCCCTTTCTTTATCTACTGGTCTTCCTTCTACTTATTTATTGTGTGTGTGTTCTTAATTTGTGCATTATAGATATGCATAAAGGTGGAATTCCCTGTGCTATCTTCATACATAGTGTAATTTTGTTAAATTCATTCTGCATTTTCTCCCTTTTCTCCTTCCTTCTCCATGCCCTCAATCTCCTTTCTCTACTGTTCTTCCTTCTATTTTTATGAGATATGCCTCACTATGTTTCCATTACTTTGTTTGATCTTCCATATATGAGAGAGAACATTTGACCCTTGACTTTCTGAGTCTGACTTATTTCACTTAGCGTGATGTCCTCTAATTCCCTCCATTTACCAGCAAATGACATAATTTCATTCTTCTTTATGACTGAGTAAAATTCCTTTGTGTATATACACACCACATTTTCTTAATCCATTTATCTGTTGGTAGGCACCTGGGATGATCGTATTATAGCTATTGTGAATGGTGCTGCTGTAAACATTGATGTGCCTTTATCACTAAAGTATCTTTTGAGGAATCTCCATACTGCTTTTCAAAGTAGTTGTACTAATTTTGCAGTCCCACCAACAATGTATGAGTGTACCTTTCTTCCCATATCCTTACCAGCCTTTATTGTTACATGTATTTTCGATAATTGCCATTCTAACTGGTGTGGGATGGAAAATCATTGTAGTTTGATTTGCATTTGCCTGATTTCCAAGGATGTTGAACATTTTTCATATATTAGTTGGCTATTTGTATTTCTTCTTTTGAGAGATTGTCTATTTAGTTCTTTTGCTGATTTATGGATTGGGTTATTGGTTTTCTTTTAAAGTTCTTTATATATTTTGGTATTAATCCCCTGTCAGAAGAGCGGCTGGCGAAGATTTTCTCCCAATCTGTAGACTCTCTTTTCACACTCTTTATCATTTCTTTTGCTGTTCAAAAGCTTTTTAATTTGATGCTATCCAACTTATTAATTCTTGCTTTTATTTCTTTAACTTTAGGGGTCTTTTTAAGGAAGTCAGTATCTGTGCCAATATGTTGGAGTGTTTACCCCATGTTTTCTTCTAGCAGTTGCAAAGTTTCTCATCTAATTTCTAGGTCTTTGATCATTTTGATTTTACTTTTATTCAGGGTGAGAGATAGGGATCTAGTTTAATTCTTTTGCATCTGCATACCCAGTTTACCCTGCACCATTTGTTAAAAAAGATACCTTTTTCTCTAACATATATTTTTTATATCTTTGCCAAGTATCAGATGACTGTAACTATGTGGGTTTTTCTCTGCGTTTTCTATTCTATTCCATTGGTCTTCATGTCTGTTTTGGTGCCAATATCGTGTTGTTACTATTTTGTTATTGTAGTTTTGTAGTATAATTTGAGATCAGGCATTGTGATGCCTCCTTGCTCAGGATTGCTTTGGCTGTTCTGGGTCTTTTATACTTTCAAATGAATTTTAGACTATTTTTTTCCAGTTCTGTGAAGAATGTCATTGATATTTTGATGGGGATCACATTGAATCTGTATAATGCTTTTGGTAATATGACCATTTTGACAATATTAACTTCGCCTATCAATGAACATGGGCATTCTTTTCATATTCTAATGTCTTCTTTAATTTTTTTCCTCAGTGTTCTTAAGTTTTTGGTTTTTTTCTATATTTTTATTGCATTATTATTGTGCATAGTGGTGTGATTTGTCACATATTTGTACATGCACACAATATAACAATATAATTTGACCAATATCATTCCCCAGTATTACCCTTTTCCCTTCACCCTCTTTTCTCTGGTTCCTTTCCTCCATTCTATGATTTTCTTTCAATTTTCATGATATACTCCCACCTTTCTTTTCCTTTCTCCTCACTAGCTTCCACATATGAGAGAAAACATGCAACCCTTTACCATCTGAGTTTGACTTATTTTGCTTAACATAATGTTCTCAAGTTCCATTTATTTTCCTGCAAATGACACAATTCTGTTTACTTTATGGCTGAATTTAACTCCATTGTGTATGTATACCACTTTTCTTCATCTACTTATTCATTGATGAACACCTAACCTGGTTCCATAGTTTGGGTATTGGGAATTGTGCTGCAATAAACATGGGTGTGCATGTATCAGTATAGTATGATGATGTTAATTCTTTAGCATAAATACTAAGGAATGCTATAGCTGGGTCATATGGTGGTTCCATTCCTAGTCTTTTGAGGAACTCCATACTGATTTCAATAGTGGTTGTACTGATTTACAATCTCACCAACAGTGTGAAAGTGTTCCTTTCCCTCCACATCCTCTCCAGCATTTATTATTATTTGTATTCTTGATGACTGCCATTCTGACTGGTATGAGATAAAGTCTCACTGTAGTTTTGATTTGCTTTTCCCCAATTGCTAATGATGTAGACCATTTTTTAATATAATTGTTGGACATTTGTATTTCTTCTTTTGAGAAGTATTTTTTAAATTCATTTGCTCCTTTCTTAGTTGGATTTTAATTTTTTTTGGTGTGAAGTTTTTTGAGTTCTTTCTATATTCTAGATATTAACTTCTGTCACAAGAGTAGCTAGCAAAGACTTTCTCCCATTCCTCATTCTGCAGGCTCTCTCTTCACATCCCTAATTGTTTTCTTTACTGTGAGGAAGCTTTTAAGTTTGATCCATCTTGTTGATTTTTGTTCGGGGTGAGAGATAAGGGTCTAGTCTCATTCTTCTACATAAGGATAACCAGTTGTCTTGGTACCATTTATTAAAAAGACTTTTCTCCAATGTATGTTTTTGGCACATGTGTCAAGGATCAGATGATTGTAGATATGTGCATTTATCTCTGTCTTCTATTATGTACCACTGGCTTATGTGTCTATGTTTATGCTAGTACTAATTGGTTGTCATTACTCTAGCTCTGTAGTATAATTTGAAGTTGTGTATTGGGATTCCTCCTGCATTTTTTTTTTCTGAGTTAGAATTGCTTTGCCTATTCTGTCTTTTATTCTCTCAAGTGAATTTTAGAATTATTTTTTTCTAATTCTGTGAAGAAAGTCACTGGTTTTTTATGGGGTTTGCATTGATTCTGTATATTGTTTTAAGTAGTATGATCATTTTAACAACATAAATTCTGCATATTCATGAACGTGGGAAGTCATTCCATCTTCTGAGGTTTTTCTCAATTTTTTTCTTCAATGTTCTATAGTTTTCATTTTAGAAGTCTTTCACCTCAGTTGTTAGATTTATTCCTAGGTATTTTATTTTATTTTTAGGCTATTATAAATGGGGTGGTTTTCCTGATTTCTTTTTCAGCAGACTCATTGTTGGTATATAGCAAAGCTATTGATTTTGTATGTTGCGTTAGTAAACTGCAACTTTGCTGTAGTTATTTGTTCTAGCAGTTTTTTTTGTGGAACTTTTTGGATCTTCTAAGTATAGGATCATATCTTCTGTAAATAGTAATAATTTGACTTCTTTTCCTATTTGTATTCCTTTAATTTCCTTCTTTTTCCTGATTGCTCTGGCTAGAATTTCAAGAACTATATTGAATAGGAGTGTAATCAGCCAAATTTTAATTCTCTGTATTAATTCACATATTTGATAAATATTCTTCTAGGCTTTATGAACATGTCAAGAATGGAATTGCCAATGTCTGGAGTGTTTTTTTCCATTGTTGCGTGATTTGCACTGTCAAGATTTCTTTCCTGCAGGAGACAAATATGAACCTGAATCTCACTAAGAGCATTCCTTCTATAATTCTGATTGTTTTCTAGTGTTGTACAGAAAATTTCCAAATATCTTGTCCATAAATGCTATCCTTTTCAGCATTTGAAGACTCAACTATGACCCCTTGCACATGAATATCTTTGTGCTCTTCTTGTGGATTCCACACGACTCTTCTAGTGACAAACTGCCACAAGCACTACAGATGTGGTTTGGTCAGTAGAGATCCTACAAAGGGGGGCTTAATGGTCTTCTCTGTTTTGGAAATTCCACCTGACTGTTGCATTCACATTGTCAGGAGCACCTCTGCCACAATGCCCAATGCAGTTTAAATAGCTCTCCATTTTCTACACATTTTGTGTATCTTATGTCAGAAGCACCTGTTCGTTCTTGCAGGACCATCTCAGCATTCAGTAACAATAACATCTTTTTTCCTGTTTTCAAGACTCTGTGGGCTTTGCTTTGCACCTGATAGATTCCTGATATCAACTTGTATTCTTGAAACATGCTGTGGTTTTCATCTCCTTCATCTTCCTGGTCAATTTCCTTATGACCTGTGCCTGGCAGTAAAGTTGTAGAGGTGATAGAACTGATTCTGCAGTATAGAGGAAGGAGCATGATCTGTGTGATCCTGTTTTATTGCCTCTGGACTATCGACAAATTTGCTAACTTCTCATGAATCTCAGTTTCCTCATCTGGAAAATGGTGAAGAATACATCTTATTTATAGGGTTGTGGTAAGGATTAGGTGAGGTTGCCTATGCAATACTTTGCAAAACAGAGTACTTGGCACAATGTAATATCTCTTCTCTCCTGCTTCTCCTTTGACCCCCCATTTTGTTCTACTTTATCTTATACAATTAGAGAGTAATAAAAACTTCAGCTGTGAGCTCAACTTCATAAAGCTCAGGATGTGTGTGGTGGTCTGGAGCAATCATAGACTTCCAGGGGAGAGCAGGGCTTGAATCCAACCTTAAAGGTTGTAGGGAGTGAGTTGAATAATGGGGATGAATAGGAAAACGTTTTGTTCTTTGAAAATAATGTTCATTTTTAAGCCTTCTGAAGATGACTTGAAGACAAAGCTGCTATCATTCTATGTAGGAAGGGAAATTTAGTTTATAACTCATTAGTTTTGAAATCTAGCTTAAAGGAGGTGGGACATGGCTTGACTGCTGTGATGAGACCAACATAGAAAAAAAAAAAAAAGCTAATTTTTAAATTGCCTAGGACCTGAGCAGGGATTTTATCATCTATTTGCAAACCACAAAAGCTCATTTTAAAACTTTCCTTGGAGCATTTTTTTTTGTTTTTAATTAACTTAATAGGCCTGGTTTGCATAATTAAGACCAGATAGTACCTGTCACCAGAATGGTGAAAAATCAGATTAGGGAACACTCAGTATGGCTAGGAAAACTGGGATCTGGGAAAGTTCTGGACTCAACTACTCTATAGGTCTATCAAAGTTTCGTTTCTGCTTAAATTCTCACAGAACTCATGCTTTCTATGTGGCCTGGAAAGCAGTTATTTTATTTTTTTTCATGTGAAGTTATAATCTAGGGCATTATTTTGGAAGTTATGTCAGTAGGTATTCTTTGTTCTACTCAGCCTTTGCTAGTTTTATTTTTAACCCTCTCTTGATTATTTCTAAACCCCTTAATCATGAAATCTCATTTTGTTTTATTAGGAGGAATTTATTCACAAGGTTAATGCAGACCTGCATGGCATCCTTTAATACATGTTACTGAATGCTGAGATGGTCCTGCAAGTATGAACGGGTGCTTCTGACATAAGATACACAAAATATGTAGAAAATGGAGATACTCATGCCGGAGCCCATAATTTGGTATATGGATTCAGTTTTGTGAATACTGAAGAAATTATTTAAAAAATTGCAGTGACAAAAATAATAGGACCAACAATGATGACCTCTTTTCAAGTAATAGGCTAAATATTAAAGATAAAACAATGAGCCGCATGGTTTCTAGGTCCTTATGAAATCTTCAGGAAGGGAGACTGTAGTAAATAAATAAATAAATGAAGCATTTACAAATTGTATAAATATTATGATGAAAGGAAAAAACAACATTGAGATTAATGAGTTATGATGGGGAACAGGATAGGCAACAAAGACTTTATGAAAGGTAAACATTTAAAGTAAACCCCCCCCCAAAAAATAAAATAAAGTAAAACCCCCAGAGGAGAAAAAATTTCTAACTCAAAGACAGGTAGACATTAATTCAGGGAAAAGAAAATAGCATGTTCAAAGGCCCTGAGGAAGGGAGGATTTTGGCTTATTTGACAAAATGAGAGAAGGCTGAGGGGAGGAGGGAAAAATTGGGTTAAGCGATTTCATCAAGTCAGTGATATTTTACTGATTCTCTTCCCCTGAATGCCACTCTACTTTCCTCCTATTCATCTGTCACTTCCTAATTTTCTCAATCATTGCCAAACCAAAGGAATGAAAGAATAATTTCTTCCCAGAAAGACCCAGAAATCTCCCACTGAAAATATAATTAGTCTGCCTGGCTTTTGTCTGTGACCCAGGGTTAAAGTTGTGGAACCTTTATTTAAGAACTCAGTTTATTCTCAAAACCTTATACCAATCTTGACTTCCAGTAGCAGAGTTTGAGTGGGGACAAATGTCCAGGCACTTGGGACTCAGTCTCATATTATATTCACTGATGGCCTAACTCTGGTTTTGTGTCTGTTCTGATAAATGGCTTCTATCATCTCTTGATGATCTTATTCTAAATAATTATTGTAAACTCATCCCCATTCAGCTAATTTATTCAGTTTTATTGTGGGACCTACCAGAGGCAAGGAACTGTCTGAGACCTTGAGGATATAAAGATAAATAACATGTCTCCTTCCTCTAGAATAGCAGTGAGGTGGGTGATGTGGTACCTGTAAGGTCAGGGACAATGGAGAAGGTGCACCTCACCTGATCTGTGGGATTCAGGAAGGGCTTCCTAGAAGAAAGGCAGATAAGTAAACTTGGCCAAACACAGATGGCCAGAAGGGAGGAGGAGGCTGGAGAGTGGGAATAGTCTTCCAGGAGAAAAGGCGGCAGGCACTGAGAAGGTGTGGGGTGGGTAGCATGGTCGGAATGAACTTCAGGACTTGGACTGGATTGGATTTTGTTCTTCCCAGGCATCAATTGTGAACTCGGGTCCTCTTACCTCATGGAGACTTGCTGGCCTTCTGAGCCTGTTCTGGGATTCCCCCATTGCAGGATCCTGCCCATTTCTTAGAGCTCTAGTAGCCTTATGTCAATTTAGGGGATCTGTCATTTGGGGCATTCTCTTTTAATATGACACTGGACTTCCTCTGTGCATTTATGGGGGGACTTCGTGGCTCCTGGGATGCTCTTTCCTCTTCATGCTACTTATTAGGTCAACTGGGGGTTGAGTTAGAGAAGCTCTGACTCTGATTGTACACCAGAGGAACACTTTCTTGACTCTGTGGCAGGAACACACTACTTGTTGACAGATTTCTATTGTCCTCTTCTCTCCACTCTAGTGCAGGGTTGCCATCCTTTGAGAGTAGAAAGATCAAGAAGAATGAGAAATGAGGAGAACACAGCGGTTTGAAAATGACAGCAGTCATCCCAGGCTTTAAGAACAAGAACGTGTTCTCAATAGAGGCTAAGATACAAAACTGGGTCTGAATGACCAGGATTAAAACCAACAGTAGAGTTTATCCCTATGTATGTTGTCCACACAACAAACAAACAAAATGACCCTTGGAACATGGTCAGCTAGGAATAGCACAGAGATGCAGAGATGCAGAAAAGAGAGAAAGCCCAAGAACAACTCTGTAGCAGTTGATGTACACTTTTTCCTTCTAAGAAAGGCCCTGGTGTGAGACCCCGGAGAGAAAGTACTGGAATAATTACTCCCAAGGCAATACAACAGTACCAAGGAACTGGGACTCCGTAACTAAAGCAGATTTTCAGGCAGTTTTGAGTTCACCCTCTTCACCTATTCATTTGTTCATTGATTCATCCACTCATTAGTCCTCTGAACAAAAATTTATTGATTAATTTTTGTGCCACACATTATGCAAGGTTTTGGGGATATATCTATCAACAAAAGAGCTAATTTCTTGACCTCACAGAACTGATAGATTGAATAGTATATGTGTGTGCAAGAGTGTGTGTGCTTAGAGGAACAGATAATTTTAAAAACAATTATTATAAAATGTAAATAGCACAAAGGAGCTTTATGATGTTTTCTGGGAACTCATAGTTTGAGCAACCGACCTACCTTAGGGGTCAGGACAGCTTCCTGGAGCAAATGATTTTGAAGCTGAGACCAGATAGCAAAGTAGAAAGTGGAGAAAAGTGGCAGAGGGAACATTCTAAACACAGAAGGCATGTTGTGCCAATGCCAGGAAAGGAAGGGATTTGACTCCTCAAGGAGAAATCGCCTAAGGCAGAATAATTTATAAGAAAAGTGATGTTCAGGTATTGTTTACCACTTCTGAGGATACCAGAATCAAATGAATAATGTGAGAGAGAATTAGCTTTGTATAAGAAATATTGGTGCCCACATCAGCCCCTGAGACCATTCCTGGTTTAATCCTTGGCTATGGTGGGCAGCCCCACATAAGCTCCCAATTGTTATGGGCTGTTGGAATCCACCTCAAGCTTTATTGTGTTTTTATTCTTTTTGTTTCAAGTCCTTCTGTAAGTTCAGCACTAGCAGGCTGAAGACAAAGCAAGAGCATTAAGCCCCTGGGGCCAAATTTAGAAAATGGGGACTGCAGCAGGTAAATGGATATTCTGCTGTTTGTCAGGTTCCCATTCTGGAAGCATTCCATACCTTTCTCAGGAATCTTGATGGAGCCCCAGGAGTACACATCAGCGACCTTGATAATGAACCTGTGCTTTGGCCTGCCCCACTTTTTTGAATCACACCAGTCCCTCATTCCCGTTTTCTGGAATCACATTCCAAATGAACCACCAGTATCCAAGTCTCCCTTGTGCCCATGGGGGGGCTCAAACTTAGACAACTGGCCACCTATAGCCAAGTGGACTTTGTCTAACTTTTAATTATATTCTTTTTATTGAGTGCTGTAGTTCAATTATTCCTCAAGTACTTGTGATGGCACCTTCTCTAAAGAAGGTGGTGCTGATAGCTGCCATTTCTGCAAGTGGGCGAAGCTAAGGTTCAGTCACCTCTATTTAAAGTCCCAGATTGAAGTTCAGAATTTGTGCCTTCAAATTAAATACATTCTGCCATATTTGGGGGCATGTTACTTCTTAAGGGTATTACTAATTCTGTGTACCTATTCCCTGAGTATTATTCTACTATTAACTTTTGTCAGAACCCATCTCCTCAAAAGAATAATTCAGTCAAATGCAAGCAATTAAAAATGCTATTTGGTTCTCATTCATGATGTTTTGGAGTTACACACAAACACACACACATACACACACACATACACCACTCATACACACCTTTGTATATTTTAAGGCACTTTGAACAAAAGAATCTAAGAATTATCTCATTTAAGAGACTGGATTCCATCAACAATTCCGTATCAAATTATGGCATTTGCAGGTAAATGAATGGAACTAGAGAATATCATTCTAAGTGAAATAAGCTAATCCCCCAAAACAAAAAGCCAAATGCTTTCTCTGATAAGTGGATGCTGATCCATAGTGGGTTAGGGCAGGGGTGGGGGGATAGGGAAGAATGAAGGAACTTTGGTTTGTGTCGAGGGAAGTGAGGGGAGGGGTGGGGCTTGGAGATAGGAAGGACAGTAGAAAGAGACAGACATTATTACCCTATTAATATGTCCTACATATTACGCCACTGGAGTGACTCTGCACCATGTACAACCAGAGGAATGAGAAGTGGTGTTCCATTTTTGTTCAATATGTCAAAATGCATTCTACTGTAAAATAAAAAAAATCCATGTCCTAAGACACTAACTAATTGAGTACAGTTGCAGAGTAAAACTCAGCAGGGGAGAGGCTTATTTAAGATACTCTGCCCCTGGTTAGAGGGATACTTGAGGTTTCAGATGAAATCTTTCAATTTATATTTTGTGGGGGAAATGTAGTAGTTTTCATGATGTTAAAAATATGCTAACCTCATCACTAGGCTGATTGCCTAGGTCTTAGTGGTCCAACCTCTTGCAAATTCTCATCGGCAGCATAGCAATGAGCTGCTTGCTCTTTATCCAACTCTGCCTCAATGCCTAGCTTATACTGAAATAAAAGAAAATCCACTGGCCTAACTAGAATATCAGAAAGAAGAATGAAATAGAATTTTTGGCTCTCAAGGCCATTTCAGTTTGTCATTTTGTGAAATTAGAGACAGATGGGTGATGTCTGTGTGTTGCAGGAAATTCTGTCCTACATTCCAGCCAATTTGGGGAGTTTTGGAAAAGGACAGAAAGGAGAAAGAAAAAGTGTTTTGGATGGGACAGAATATATGCTAATTCTGTGACAAAAATAGCATCAAATCTGCAAACATTAATTCTAGGCAAGTTTTATTCTTAGCCTGCTCTTTTTATTCCTATTCTTGCTTTCACAGTATGAAGTGAATTTAAACTGGTTACTAAAGGAGAAGTATTCAGAATTCACCTGCTTCATCTCTTACTGGAGACTATAGGTTTTTCATAAGCACTATGGGAGTAGAAGGGATTACTAGGGGTCCAATAACTTATATTCAAGGCGGGTCATAGCTAATGTTGAGTTGATAAGTATTGCTCAAGACCCGAGTAGCAGAAGGTGTAGATGATAGTGTAGTAAAGGGGTATGGTGTGGAAAGAGTTGGGGTTTAGAGAAGAATGTGGTCCACACTACAAATGGTCCAGAACCTGGTCCATCTCTCTACAAACAAACCTATCCCTCAGGGATGCCCTGAACTTTGTGATTGTATGTTCTGGGGCTGAGGTTAAGGGGACAGGATTATCATGTCAGAGTGGAATAAAGATACGATGTGGGTGTGGGTGATTGACAAGGTTTTGAGGAGCTCAAGGAATTGGAGTTCAGATGTAAGCACATAAAAAGGACCCAGGAACTAAGTGTTGAGAATTCAGGAAGTCACTGAAGCAAGGACTGGGATGGCACTGGCATGGCCTTTGCTAGGTACAGGGCAGATTGATTTCTGATTTAAGTCAATTTTCATGGAAGGCAAGTGGAAGGCAGCTGGAATATTGGTCCAAATTTTCTTATTCTTTGAACTTCAGTTTATCCTATGTCAAATAGAGATGCAAATTCTTTCTACATCTAATTATAGGAATGAAAATCAAATGGGAACATACAGAAGATGTTTTATAAATCATAAGAAAAGACAGGAAGTTTGGTGTGTTATATAAGAGATTCATTGGCACATGCCTGTAATCCCAGCTACTTGGGAGGCTGAGGCAGAAGGATGCAATTTGAGCCCAGTCTCAGCAATTGAGCAAGACCTTGTCTCAAAATTAAGAAAAAAAATTTAAAAAGGGGCTGGGTTGTAAATCAAATCAGTGGTAGAGCATTTAGTATGTATGAAGAAGCCCTAGGTTCAATCCCCAGTTGAATTATGCAATAAGTCATAAGGCCTTGAACAATGGATAGCTCTCTAAAAAAGGTCACTTAATATGTGGAAGGAGGTTTTCTTCAATGGGCTGAATGGAAATAATAGCAGCATGTCATTCTTTCATGTCTTCCTTGAAATATAGCCCCACCTCCTTTATTGAAGGATTCTTAGAAAAAAATAAAGACAGGATACAGTTTAGGTTTGTAATTCGGGTGCAAAATAAAGTCAATGATACCAGAAGGGTCATGTAAGTGACTGTGTTGTGTTTGCCCTTCCCAAGTTCTAATACACTCCTTATTGAATAATGGGTTTTCTAGAAGTTGGTTCTTGGGAATAGAAAAAAGTAAATACATCATAACTCCTGACTTTAATTTTATTTTATCTGAAGCATACATTTTAATAAGATTTGTTAGAAACAGAAATGTATTAAGAACCATCTCTGCTATCCCAGAAACAGGAGAGTGGGGACAGGGAAGATCAGGGTAGGGGGAAGTGTCCCAGGTAAAACAGTCTCTGATGTCTCTTCCAGGTGGGGCAGTGAGTTCCCCTCATCTCCTGCTGGCTTCCCATGCCCTTGGGACTCTATATGGAGAAGACCCCAACAGGTTACACACCTTCCTGCAGCCGCTGTTCGAAATAAGCGAGATTCTGTGTGATAGTTTCTGTTTGGTTTTGCTTGTGTATCAGTTGTCCACTTTCTTGGGAGCCACATTGTTCGAGAATCCAGGGTTTGTACACTCTCTTTTCATTCCAGCCACTCTGTTTCTGAATCCAGGGCTTGTTTCTTTGGACAGCATACAGCAACATATTTGGAGGATGCAATCCTCTTAAGGTACCCCTTTACAGCCGTTACTGTTGTCAGGGGTACAGATTGGGGTCCCACTCTGGTGTTGCTTGGTGGAGAAGGAACTTTCTTTGACAATGTATCCTAGGAGGATTTGCAGCTCTCTGCCTCTGACCCACTGCTGCTTGTCCAGGGCTTGGGCAGAGGTGGTCTTGAGGACATGCTAGAGGCCTATATTGAGAGTGGGGGTCCTTGCTTGCAGGCTACAGAGGGGAATGTCAGGCAGGCTTGTTCTTCTGCCCTGACCACTTGTCCTCCTCAGGCAGCTGGTGCTCACAGGGCAAGAAGGGGAAGGAGTGAAGGGCAGAGGAAAGCTGAAAGGATCTGAAGGGGCTCTGGCCAGGCTCACCATCCAGAGGCAGAGGCTTTACTTGGACTGTGCAGCCTGTCTCCTTGGATTTCTTTAACTGGAGCATCAAATACGTAGCCATTGTTTCATCAATTTTTCTGTTTACTAAAGATACCCAAATATTACATGGGCTTTAACCCATGTTAAACATGACTCTTACTATTGAAGGGTCCAGGTGGTTGGGGAGTGGCTTGTTAGAATGACTCAGTGAGTCTTTCTCACCCTGGCTTAGCCATGGATGCCCAGTAACTTGGTCTACTGTAGGCCTGTAGATAAAGTTGACAGTCAGGAACTGACAGATGATGCTTCACACTTTGGTTGAAATGTTGTGGGGGAATATCATACCTTGTGAGCAGGACCTGCTCCTTCAGCTGTGCAAAGTGGTCCCATTAAATTGGAGGTACCTCATGACTGTGAAGTGCAGAAGGACACTCAGGCTCCAGATGTACACCACGGGACTGTTGTATTCTTCCCACTGGTATAATTCTGGGGCACAGTATAGGAGAGTGCCACAGATCATATCCAGCTTCTACCCAACCATGAACCTACCACCCAGGCCAAAGTCTCAGAGTTTCATGTTTCCTCCAGCACCTACCAGGATGTTTTCTGGTTTCAGATCTCTACACATGATGCTCGTCTCATGGCAGTAGTGCATGGCACTTGTGACTTGCCTGAATACTCTCTAGGTCTCCTCCTCCTGCACGCCAATGGCCTCTGGGATGTGGTTCAGTAGCTGTTCCCACCTGCATGATCCATCATAAGGTAGAAATTCCCAGTGGTTTCTATAATATGAAACAGTTGGATCACATTTGGGTATTCCATAGCCTTCATTATACCAATTTTGGGGTATAATAAAAGGCAAAAAAAAAGTTGTTTAGACTGGCCTCTCACTTGTAATCTTTCAGGCTCAGCCTCCTGAGTAGCAAGGACTATAGGCATGTCACACCATGTACCATGGACCAATAAATATGCTCAATGTGTTTGTTGCTGGGGATAGAACCAAGGCCTTATGCATGCTAGATAAGCGCTGTTTTCTAAAGCCACCCACCCAGGAAGTCAGATTCTCATAGCCTAACCAATTCCTGAAGGATTTTTCTAAAACATCTAGTCAGATGGGTGTTTTGCTTATGTTGAACTTAATTTAAGTCTGAATCCTATAAGATCTTTCTATTTCCTGTGTGAGGAAAAAACCAAAGTCTTCCAGAATCAGACTGAATACACACAGAGCCCATCTAAGAACATGAGGGCCCACAATGCTTTGGCTACACAGCAGACTGATTGAAGGAAGCAGTAGTGAATTGGAAGATTCTCCTGAGGAAATTGCACAGGATGTACCACAGAGTAAAAAGGAAGACAGAAAAGTAGAAGATAGGCTTTGAAAGTCAAGAATGTACCAGAAGCCAACCATAATCTGAAGGGTGAGGAAGGAAGCATGCAAGAGAGTTAAAATAGAGCACTCTCTAAGTCAGGACTAACATTTCTTATTCAAGCCAACAAAGGCTTCCTCAGACTCTCATCATATAAGAAGCCAAGTCTCCAGCAACAGTAGTGGGGTAGAAGAAAGGAAAAGAGAAGGAAGTGGATGTTAATTGAATGCCACTATGGCTCACATGCCATCCCATGAGCTGACTCACTTGTCAGTCCATTAACCATGAGACTGAAGCCTTTGCTCCCATTTTATGATGGAGCAGAGATTCACTCTCATTGGTTTGTGTGCCTTTGGTGGTTAGCACAAAGATACACAAACACACACACACAGTAGCTGCTAAATAAAGACTGTTGAATGAGCATGAACTCTGAGGCTTGCTGAGTTCTTGTCAGATCCACAGTGTAAGAGAGGGTAAGAGGAGAAGAATGGATCTGAATTTGGAATCATTTGCCCCAGTGCCTGTACTGATTCCACAGTGCTAAGAAATATCTGCATGTCTACTGTTATGATTTGAATCTTAACTATCCCTCATAAGCTCATGTGTTGAAAACTGGCTCCTGATGCATCAGTATTCACAGATGTAGCCTTTGGTGGGTGATTGAATTGTGAGGACTGTAACCTCATACATGGATTAGTGTGTCAATGGATTCATAATTCAATCAACTATTGGAAGGTGGTAGAAACATAGGAGGTTGGGCCTAGTGAAAGGAAATAGGTCATTGAGGGCATGACCTTGAAGGGTATATTTGTCCCCAGTACCTTACTGATAGAATTGCAAGAGTAAAGACTGTGCTGATAACATTTTTGATGTAAATGGGGACTTTTTTGGGAAACAGACTAGAGGTCATTCATGTTGCATTCTGTGGAAAAAAACTTATCTATGTTTTGTCCATGTCCTGAGACTTTGTGTGAGGCTGAGTTTGAAGGTGACAGGGTCATCTGGTGGTGTTCAGGCTCTTGTGTGGGTATTAGTATCATTTGGCCATGATGTTTAGTATCTGGTGTGGATGTTATTATTATTATTTGGCTAGGTTTACAGTGGGAATGGGGAGCAAAAAATGGAGTAGAAGATTTTTTAAAATTTGCAGTTTGTTCAGAAAAGTAGAAAATATAAAACTGGCACCAAAGAGGACATGAGGACATGTGTGGCTGCTGAAGAGATTAGCACCATTAAAAAGAAGCCAAGTACATTGCATTGGGACTATAGGAAAGTTGCCTAGACAGCCTCTAAGGAATAGACCATGCCCCACCCATCCCAGGATCAAAGGTGTAAAAGTGTGAACTCATTTAAAAGACTGTTTTGAGAAGAGAGCCCCAGGGTGTCTGCTGGCACCGGGCTTTTTAGGGAATTGTTTCCCTAGGATTTCTTCTCCATGGTACAGCAGTCCAGGCACCCAAAGGCCATAGCAGCCTTATTCCAAGTGGAACTGGCTACTGCTTTCACTGGTGGTGGACCCCAACATCTTCCATAATGGTGATTATTTTGTAGGCATACAGAAAGCAAGACTTACAGGGTCATGTAGGTTTTCATCAAGATGTAAAAGGAAAATCTGGGATGCCATGTAGTGCACGGCAGGGTCAGAATCCACGGTGGGAAGCCCTTATAGGGTGACGTGAGAAGCTGTAAGTGAAGCAGAAGCTGCACTGGAGACCACGGGAAGTTAGAGATGCCACGAATGTTGAATGTCCACTGAGGAAAGCTGCAGGCAGCAAGCAGAGCCCACCCAAGAGTGTGGTAAGGGGACTTGCAAGGTAATAGTAGTGAGGACTGCCCAAACCTCTAGGAGCTCACATCATCCCGCTGGGTGACAGGGATGCTGGACAGGGATGCTGAACATGGAGCTGTAGGATTTAATATTTGGCCTGTTAGGTTCTGGTCTTGGTTTGAACCCATTCCTTCTTACCTCCTTACTATTTCCCTATTCTTTCTTTTTGGAATGGGAGCATTTGCCCTGTGCCATTATATCTTGGCAGTATGTAACTTCTCTTCTTTTGTTTTATTTTATTTTATTTTAAAACAAGGGATCACAGCTGAGATTTTGCCTTGAATCTCAGAGGAAACTTTGAACTTGGATGCTTGAGCAATATTAAAACTATTGAACTTGGAAATTGTTGGAAATAGGCCAAATGCTATTTGCATTGTCTGATGGGGATCAGTCTTTGGGGTCTGGGGGCAAAATGCTTGGATCTTAAAAGCTCATATGTTGATGGTTTGGTCCCCAATTTAGCAGTGTTCAGAGGTGGGGCCTTTGACAGGTGACTGGATATTTAAGGACCTGACCTCATAAATGGATTTTGAGGATTCATAGTGGATTTATAACTCAATGGGCTATTGGGAAGTGGTAGAAACTTTAGGAGGCAGATCCTAATTAGAGGAAATAGGTCATTGAGGTATGCCCTGGAGAGTAAATTTTGTAATTTTGTCCCTGATTTCTCATTGCCCTTCTCTCTGTTTCCTGTAAACCGTGACGTAAGCAGCTCTGCTGTACCACATGCCCACTGCCTTGATGTTCCACCTTGAAAAAGTCCCAAAGCAATAGGTTCATGAAACCATGGACTTTCACCTCTGAAACTATGAGCCAAAATAAATCTCTCCCCCTTTGGAGTCATTTTTCTTAGGTATTTTGTCAGAGTAGTGGAAAATTAACACCCCTTCCAAGGCCACCAGTTAGGTACTATGGGACAGGGATCCTGGAGAAAGTTCTAATCCCTCTCTCTGACTCAGGGCTCTTCTAGTCCATCCCAAAAGCTGACAGTCCAGTTCTTCTGTCCAGTTTTTTTAAAATCTGGCATGGCAAAAACTCCAGGCTTTGATTGCTAGGGCTCAGCAGTTTTTATACCTCCTTGCAAACAAGGTGAAGTGTACCTTCTCAGTTGGGTTTGGGACAAAAGGCAGAGTTAATTAGCAAGGCTTGTCTTTCCTCAGTGTAGAGTAAGGGAGATGTTCACAGAAAAATGGATCCATTTTTTCCATTAGCTTTCACTTACATGTCTGTGTTCTAAGACAAGATTGGCAACCAGGCTCCCTGCTCCTGACTTTAAAAAATTAATGTGTTCCCATATAATTTTTAGTATTTCTTACAGAAATTCAAGAGATGTTAATTAGTCTTCACCCAAAACATCTCTTCACAGAGATTTGAGGTTGGTTCACCTCAAATATTTCTATCATTAGGGTTCTATATTTAAAATAAAATATTGGAAGTATATGCTAAAATTTTGTGTACTTTCTATAAATGCAGCTTACCACTAGTCATTAATGCTTTATTAAGAATTATGTAGTCATATTAGCTTGGAAGGAAAAAAACTCTGAGAGAATTTTGATGAGGCCTGTGTGTGAGGAAATATTCTGAACTTAGCAGGGAACATCACTGGATCTCCTGCTAAGCAAATCAGAGGAGAGACTTCATCGATCATCAGTTCATCAATATGCTAGTCATGGGGAGTGGAGGGAGGCTGATGGGAGAATGAGGTGCAAGGGTATTAAGAAAAATAGACTATGGTTTCTTACTTAAGCTCAACATCTAATAGAGGGCTAGGCATAGAAAATATAAATTTTAAAATTTTATTTTAAGCAGTGCTATGGTGTGGGTCTGGTCTGAGTGTCTCCCAAAGGTCTATTGTGAACAAAGGTTTGGCCCAAAGGGTGATGCCCAGAGTGGTGACACCTTGAGGAAGTAGGGTCTAGTGGGAGGTCCTTGGGTCATTGGGGTGTGTCCTGGGCAGGGCTTGTGGAACTGCAGTCTGTTTCTTTGCTGCTTGTTCCTGCAGGTGCTCCTGCCATTGCTCTCTGCCATGATGTGATGCAGCTGAGGCCTGAGTTAATGCCAGTGCCAGGCCCTCGAACCTCCAAAGCTGTGAGATAAAAAGACCTTTTCTTTTATTTTTTTTTCCTGGCAAATTATTTTTTTAAATTTGTTCTAATACATAACAGTAGAATGTATTTTGATACATCATCATTGATAGAATATTATAACTTCTCATTTTTCTGGCTGTACATGATGTAGAGTTCACTGGTCCTGTAATCATATATGCACATAGTGTCATAATGTCTAGTTCATTCTACTATCACTCCTACCCCCATTCCTCTCTGTCTAATCCAAAGTACTTCTCTCTACCCACTCCTTATTGTGAATTAGCATTCACATATCAGAGAAAACATTTGGCCTTTGGTTCTTTGGGATTGGCTTATTTCACTTAGTATGATATGCTCCTGCTCCATCCATTTACCAGCAAATGTCAAAATTTCATTCTTCTTTAAGGCTGAGTAATATTCTGTTGTGTATACATACCACAATTTCTTTATCCATTCATCTGCTGCAGGGCACCTAGGTTGGTTCCATAGTTTAGCTATGGTGACTTGAGCTGTTATAAACATCAATGTGGCTGCATCATTGTAGTATGTTGATTTTAAGTCCTTTGGGAAAAATGTACGCTCATACATTGCTGATGGGATTGCAAATTGGTGCAACCACTGTGGAAAGCAGTATGGAGATTCCTCAGAAAACTTGGAATGGAACCACCATTTGACCCACTTATCCCACTCCTCAGTTTATACCCAAAAGACCTTTTCTTTTTATAGAGTTAACTGCTTCAGTAATTCATTATCATTAATGCAAAACTGAATTATTATAAGCAGATAGTTTCAACAAATATGGCTCAGATAGGGAAACACATGGACATCAAGTGCTGTGGGAACTCAGAGCACATGGCTTAACTCATTCTGGGGTAGGATGGGGTCATGGAAGGCTTGCTGTAGAGATGAACCTGACCTGAGTTTTTGTTCATTTTTTAAAGCCAGGTTTATGGAGGAAGAATTTCATTGGTGTAAGATTTATCTTTTTAGGTGTGTAATTTTGTGAATGTGAACAAATGCATATAGTTATAATCACCACCATAATCAAGATATAGAATATTTTCATCACCATAAAATGTTCTCCTTAGCCCCTTTGTAGTCAATGACTTCCCTTCATACCCAGCCCTGGAAACTCTGATCTGTTTCTCTCCCTGTAGTGCTGCCTTTTCTGGCCTATAAAAGGGATCATTGGATATGTGGCTTTTGTGTCTGGCCTCTTTCATTTAAGATAATGCTTTTGAGATTCATCCATGTTGCTGTATGGCCAATAATTAGTTCCTTTTTGTTGCTGAATAGTATTCCATTGGATGCATGTACTCATAGTTAGTATATTTTTATCAAAATTAATTGACTGTTTTCAGTTTGGGGGAATTATAAATAAAATTGTTATAAATATTTAGGTCCAGGCCTTTGTGTGGCATATACTTTCATTTCTCTTGGACAAATACCTAGGAGTGAGACTGCCAGGTCATAAATATGTATATATTTAAGAAATGCCTTGTTTCCACCAGCAATATAAGAGACCCATAGTATATAACAGGGAGCTTCTCTTTATGGGGATACGAAGAAGAGAATTAGGGAAGACTTCTTTGGTCTACCATCATAAAAACTCAATAGAAAGCATCACCAACAGATTAGACCACTTGGAAGATATGAGCTGGGATTTTAAAAAGAAGATTCAATCAAGCAAAACAAAGTTAGCTGGGCAAACAGGCTGGGAGAGAACATTCCAGGCAAAAGGATTAGCATGTGCAAGAGTTAGCAAAGAGGCATTTAAAAATAAAGAGGGAAGGTGTTCATTATTTGGGACAACATGCAAATTCCTGGTGATAGCCGGATTTGCTGACACTAAAGAGTGAATGAGTGGCTAGAAAGTAGAGGGAAGTATCTGCAGCGTTTTCCAAAGTGTTCACTGGTGAGTGAAAGGATTGAGGAAAGGTGGGAGTTAGCGGTAGACCTTGGGGCCAGGTGCGTTAAGGGTGAGGGTGATCTCAGCAGGATGGTGGATCAGAGAGGAAGAGCGCCCAGACAGAGAGGACCACAGACAGAGATGGCAAAGGGCTTGGACCTAGAGGAGAGGCGAGGAGATGGAATAAGGGCAGCCCTTGACCTGGTTGTCTGACACCTCATTGTTGGCACTGTAGGCAGGGGACAGGTGGAGACAGCAGGAAGCTGAGGCACTGCATGTCTGATTTGCCTCCTAGTTTTTTACGAAAACTGATGAGGACAAAATAGAAAATAAAATGGATTTCAGGTACAGAATTGGGGGTACTAAGTATCCCCATAAATGAGGGTACTAAGTATCCCCATAAATAGGCAAGTCCATAGAACTATACAATTGGTTATCGATGAAAAATATTAGTATATATTTTTGATAAATATCATATAAATACAATAAAGAATATAAAATCACTCTTAATTCTATTGTTCCTTACTAATATCTTGTTGGATTTTCTTCCAATAAGGTATTTATTCATACACCTTTCATGGAATTGAGACACTACTATGTGGGACTCTATATAAACATCTCTTTCATGATATTACTTCAATGACTATGTCACTTGTTACTTTATACACACTAGAATACAGCTCCATAAAGCCAGGGACTAGGCTGTCTTATTTGCTATTATACTCTTAGCTTTAACAATGTGACTTCATATGCCAAATGCTTCATATATATCTATTTAAATTAGTTTTTGTTAATGTTATACTGTGAGCATTTCTCCATGTAATCCAGATTGCTTAAAGGCATTTTTAATGACCTCATAGTGTTTCTTAGAGTCTATATACTATCTTTTATTTAATAACTCCCGGTTTGCCAGAGGCATAATTAGAATTTTTACAGTTGATCTAATCACATTTTAGTAATGAGGGCTGTTGTTTATTAAATGCTCACTGTTTAAAAGAATTCATTACGGTGTTTCAAATGTGATGTTTTATTTTGTCTTCCCAACATTCTATGTGAGAGTAAAGTATCCCACTCCAAATATATTTCTCTGTCATATTTCAAGTTGGTTATTCAGAGAAACTGCAGACCTCTGCAGACACAGGAATGGCTTTGAAAAATTGTCCTTTGGTAAGAAGAATTTACACCTACCTGCATTAGTAAACAGCACATATAGGCAGACCCTTTTCTATCTGATAGCCTTCCCTTCTTTCTGCCTATGAAAGACTTTCCACAGGAAAAAGGGATTAGGGGTCTGGCAGTTGGCCCAGACAGAGATGAGCACAGTTGTCTGTTACCTGTGAAAATTCATCTGCATAAAAGAAGACACTTGCTTACAGGGCAAGTGCTCCCTCAAGCTTCCATAGCGTTGCCTACCTTCCTTTTCTGAGAAGGCCACACCCCTATTTCCTTGATTAGCTCTATGTAAGGGTCAGTCATCTTGCCTGTCTCTGAGTCGAATACTCCCATGCCTTAGGCATGTAATAAAACTTGTATGTTCTTTTTCTTGTTATCTATTATCAATTTATCTCATAAACTAAAATTATTGAAACATCAAGGGGAAAAGTAAATGTAAAACTCTATAATCCCAATTAGTTAAATATTATTATTATTATTCCCACTTTACAGGTGAAGAAAATGAAGCTCAGAGAGTTTTGGTAACCTCTCAATTCCAGGTCTGAATTGGCTCCTTTGAAATTGTCCTTTGCTCCCCTTGAAAGAGGACCTAGGCATTGTCTATTTTGTTTCTTTAGCCTATTCTTTGAGTCCTTCCAGCTTATCTCAAATTCCAGGAACAGTGAGCACTGTAAGGTTACCTGATATGACTGGAATCAAAATTACCCCACATCCACAGGAGCAATAATCTCATAGCGGGAACCAAATTTCCTCCCTTAAGCAATGATGTGCTCAAGTGCCAGCAGCACCTCGTAGAACCAGACTTGAGATAATGATCAACGAGACCACAGTTTGACCAAGACTGCTTGCCTATACAGAAGTCTTGCCCCCTCCCTTTGTCCTTCCCCTATATAATCCTGAAGCTGTTGTCTGTATGTCAAAGACAGGGCTGTGGATTCTGATCTCCCTGTTTCTTCCCAGTGTTTATTTCCACACTGAATAAATTCCATTCTTGCTCCAGCACCACTTCCATCTCTCTCATTGAACTCTTGAGGTGGCAGGTGGCTGACTGTGGTCTATTGAGGTCCCAGAGTCAGGCCTGAGCTCTGTGATTCTTCTGTGCTGCCTCTGAGTGGAGGCTGGCCCCCTTCATCCAATTAATGAACACTTACCAAACACCTGTAATGTGTGAGGGGATATGTGGTCATGGGGGAGGTAAAGATGGATGAGCCATGCTCTAGTCATCCTAGATAAACTTCTGGATGTGGATAGACAAAAAAGTAAGTGTTTAATAGAAAGAGAGAAGGCAAAAACTTAACTCTTGCTCACCAGGAGGTTTTAAAAGCCAATTCAACTTAACTTATGAACTGTTTACAAGCCATCAGTTATGCGCCATGCACTAAACTAGGCACTAGGGACATTGTTGTGTCTGAGAGAGACCAGTACCCTGACCTCATGAAATCTAGAGTAATGGAAAAGAGAGCATTAAAGGCATGAATACTACAACTGTGGACAATATTAGAAAAGGGAAAGTTACTGGAGGTTGAGGGTTGACTGTGGTGCATTGTGATAAATTCTTCCTCTTTGGGTGTAATGTTTAAGATTAGGACAACTACTCCAGGGCAGAAACAGAAGCACAGCATTGCAAAGGTAACATGTAGATCAGGTTTATTGCAGGGGAAGGGAAGGGCAAGAGCAAGTAAAATACACCTGAGAGAGGGCCAGTGGATTGTCTGGGGGCCAAGATGCTCCAAGTGATTAGGCTTTGGGATTTTGTTAGGATAGGCAGCAGGAATGTGCAGTGGCACAAAACCCTGGAGTGGCAGGTAGCCACGCCTCTTTGGACCTGGCACTTGGGTGCTTGAGCAGCTGTTGCCTGTTTGGGAGAAGTCACATGCCTGTGCTATGTAAAAACTGAGGGCATGCACCTGTGTGCTCGGATCACTTTGCCCTTTCTGGCCCAGTGCCACTGGCAGAAGATCATGTAATGCTCAGTTGCAGCTTGTGGCACATGGGTGACTTTGGGAACATAAGGTGTATCTGTAAGTCTGAGAGAGGGTGCTAGGCCTCTTTCTGGAAGGTGGAAGAAGACTGGCAGTGCCACTCAGTGGCTCTGACTAGTCTGCCCATCTTTGTAAGATAGATTTCTTCTGTAGTCACACTCACACAGGGGGAGAAGGGAATTTATGTTCTTATAGCATCCCATGATGTGTATTGACTCCTGACCAATTGCTGGGCAAGGGCCCATTTACAGCCAACTCTTTCTCATCTCCCTCTTGCCCCACTCCTGTTCATCTCTAGCAAATATCTATGCTAACAGGCACACCCAGTGGGCTCTCTGCATGTATAGCAAAGAAAATGGCCCTGGTCTCAGGGATCAGGAAGGGCCTCTTGCAAGCAAGTCTACTTCAGTTGAGATTTAAAAGTAAGTGGAGTTATCCAGATGGGGAAAGAGAAGGGATACAGAGATAGAGGCTTATTTTGAAGTGTGGAATCTGTGTATATATAGATAGGATGTTGAATAAAGATAGTAAAGGGCTTAAAAGAGAGAAGGGTTAACAGTCTAAGAGGCTAGAGAAGTAAAAACAGCAAAGAAGAATGAAAGGAAAACCAGATCTAGGGAGAGAGATTTTGGAACCCAACTGATGAAGATATTTTATCATAGGAGAAAAGGAATAATGAAGAGTGGTAAATTCTCCCTAGAGGTCAGAAAACATATGGTTAAAATTTGCCTATTGGGTTATATAACCTCTAGGTTGACATTGATGACCTTGGCAGGAACAGTTTTGGTGGTATGGGGTGGGTTAGGTAAATGGCTGAGTGGGTACACCACCCTTTAAAGTCCTGGAGGCTACACACTGGAGCCCACCCCTCCTTGAATGCAGAGGAGATGGGTACTTAATGGGTGTGGGCAGGCATGAATTGTGGCAGCTGCGCTCCTGGAGGAGGGCTGCTATGAATTTTTCTGTTCACCATTATAATTTTATGGGGGTAATTTGTTTTGCTTTGTGACTTTTTAAGAACTGGCACTAAAAGAAAAATGAGAGGCTTTCCAGGGACAGCTTCTTTGACAGCTCAGCAGCACCACACACGTCCTGAGAAAGTTAAAGCTTTAAAGGGGATGAGAAAAATTTACAGGAAATTTATTAGTTGTGTTTCAAGCTGTGCACAGTGCAACAGAGTAACAGTATATTAATGCCTTCCGGGGAGGCTGCCATTCACCTAGCTGCAGAATTATGGTGATAAAAACAGTCTGTGAAGTGAGAAACTCACTCAGGATATATAGTGGGGCTATGGGAAGAAATGACCCTAACACTCATGACAAGCTTCTGGCTTTTTATTGGGAATCATTCTCCGCGGAGGCCAGCCTATTCTTAAAAAATTGCTGGGAAGCAATGCTGCAGGGCTCTGCATCAGTCTCTTGACCCTGTCTTGTCTACACAAATGGGAAATGCTGACTTGAGAAAGCATATAGAGTTGCCCCTAGAACTGGGAGAACTGAAAATCAAAATGTAATTTTTTCTTGACTTTGATAGGCACCATGATTTTCTCCCTTGCATGCTTAGCTTTGTAATTATGTTTCTATTAGCCTAATATAAAAATGAACTTGCTTTGTCAAAGCATACATATTTGGATTGTGAGAAAGGCAGCCCAAGACTCCCTGGGTGATGGAAAGAAGCCAATTTTGGCTGAAGTTTTAATTTTGCTGTACAGATTCCACAACCAGAAAAATCTAGTCAAGCAATCTAAACACAACTGGAAGTGGGTAGACTAATCTCACCAAACATGCTACGGAACATGGCTATAGAGCATGCAGAGAGGTGACATGGATCTCAAGAACCAGGAATTGACTGATAGGTATGTTCAGACTAAGGTGCAATCATTTTCAATGTCTTGATCGATCATTGTCAATGTCTCAGTCATCCATGAAAATGACAGGTAGTTCATTCAGTCTTGGAATTCCTAAGCAAGATTATTCTGTAGACACATTTCTAGTGCCATGGCCTGAATTGGAAGCTTTAACTGTGGGGCTCTATGAAAACCTAGAAATGATTTTAGCAGCTGGTCAGGTATAAATTCCAAGACCCACTAGATAGGGAAAACAGAGGAATCTGTTGGGGATTGGCTAAGCAATGGAGTAGGGAAGAGACAGAGTGTTCAGGCTCAGTCCTCAAAGTTTCAAATACTGCATAGCCAAGGAATGAAGAGAGAATAAAGAGAGAAGAGCAAGCAATGGAGTGCTTTCCTAACCATGAGTTATCACTCCTGAGTCTCTTAAGTGAAAAATTTGACTTCATTCTAAAATGCCATCTTTTCATATTTTTTTCATGGTGCTGGAGATCAAACCCAAGTCCTTGAACGTGTTAGGCAAGGGCTCTACCATTGAACTACATCCCAGCCTAACCTTTTTTTAATGACTTTTTTCAAATGACTTTAGAGCTCAATACCATTCAATGGAACTAGTTTTGGAACACAAACTTGAAAATGAATTCATTTATATATGTACATAAATGGAGAATGAGAGGGAGGGAGGGAGCGAGGGAGGGCGATTGCACATTAGGAAGGAAGTGATACAGAAGCACCACAGGATGGAGCAAACTTGCAGGTGCACATTTAATTGCAGATTTTCTGAACTATATTCTTTATTCTGTCAAATTATTCAGGCAAAACATTCCTTTAGTTCTCCTGGGTTGAGTAACATTAGGATGCATCTTGAGAACAAGTAGGAGATTTGTCTCATCCCCACTGGTCTTTGGGATAATTACTTTGGATGATTTTCCTTAATCCTTCTCCTTGGTGATTCTGCAAGGTGCCACATTATGTCACTTTGCTGACATTCTGCCTGCTTCTTATAATTGCTTTCTGCTCTGTGCTCCTTTGTCAGAGACCCCCAGGCCAGATGAGGAATAGTAATTGTCAACTGATCTCAAAACTTGTCCTCAGAGAAGCAATGCCATAAACAGGCTTCATATTCAAAATACTGTATCATGTATTTCTAACACCAAGAAATGTACTCAGGATTAAAATATAACACAGGCCTTTCCAAATAGTGGGATTTAAGGGAGAGTTTGACGCATTCAATAAAGACACCTGAATTTGAAATGTTGGGTCAGTCTTCAGGGGTGAGGCAGATGTTTCCAGGGAAGACATGCAGGGGAAAATTATTTACTTTAGTAGAAATGTCACTTTCTACTCAAGAATTGTAGAATCCAAGGGTTGAAAGAATACTTTTGAGAACACCTCTACACTCACACCCAACATTTGAGCCCCTGTGAAGAACACTTCCTGTGCACTGGTATCAATCCTCGTAGAGAACTTCAGTCGCTTTCCCATTACACCTCGGGTTGTGCCAATTTCTATCACATGCACTAGTCTGGAGCAACAGAACACATATACATTTCATGAAGCTGAAGCAGCTTTTATATCTTACAAATAGGCATCAAGCGTCAACAGATGCCTAGGATTCATGGTGATCTGGCCTCACAAGGCGATCAAGCTAGAAGCTACCCTAGGCAGATGGGGTCTTGTCTCTGTGTGTGACCCAACTGCATGCAGGTGAGGGACCCTGAAAAGCAGCCTGCTCTGGTAGTTATATCCCAGAGTAACAGGAATCACTAGGCCTATGTGTTACAGGACATCCTATTTTGGGAGGGTCAGAGACAGAGCTCAGGCTGTTCTAGCTGTTTCTTCATTATCACAAAATGTTGCACATTTTACAGTTACTGTTGAGAACTGAAAACAAGCAGAGGGAGGCCTGAGTCAATCCAAGGCCACCCAGAGAGCTGTTCTCCAGCTGTTGCTTCTAAAAGAGCAAGAACACTCCTTAGATCCCAAAGGATTAAAAAAGGCAAAATGATAGACCTCAAAATCAGAAGTCACTGGTTTTTGTTTTAAATATTTTTTTTTAGTTGTAGATGGACACAATACCTTTATTTTATTTATTTATTTTTATGTGGCGCTGAGGATCAAACCCAGTGCCTCACACATGCTAGGCAAGCACTCTACCACTGAGCTACCACCCCAGCCCCCTGTTTTTTTGTTTTTTTTTTTTTTTAAATGAAACTGAAATTCTAGTTTCCTTGAAAGACTGATCTGAAGAGTTGTTCTAGATAGATTCTGAGTGCAAGTTTTGAGCATAGCATCCTTTTCTTGCTGACAATTCAGCAATATTAAGTGATGGAGTCTCTATTTTTTCCCATACTATGAACACTTGAGGAAAGTAAAGTTTAGCTACTTATAAAGTCCTGGTTCAGAGCTTAACACATTGCATCTGTTATAGTTTAGATGTGGTGTCCCCCTAAAGCTCACGTGTGAGACAATGCAAGAAGGTTTGGAGGAGAAATGATTGGGTTATAGCCTTAACCTAATCAGTGAATTAATCCCTGATGGGATTAACTGAGTGGTGATTGGAGGCAGGTGGGGTGTGGCTGGAGGAAGTGGTTCATTGGGGGCGTGGCTATGGGGTATATATTTTGTATCTTGAGTGTAAAATCTCTCTCTGCTTTCTGATCACCATGTAAGCCACTTCTCTTCGCCACACTCTTCCACCATGATGTTCAGCCTCACCTGAGCCCTGAGGAATGGAGCCTGCTGTCTATGGATTGAGACTTCAGAAACTGTGAGCCCCCAAATAAACTTTTCCTTCTCTACAGTTGTTCTGGATGGGTCTTTCAGTCGCAGCAGTGGAAAAAGCTGACTAAAACAGCACCTAATGCTGTGTATTACCACTTATGGTAACTTTTTATCTTCTAAAGTGTGTTGGGTTTAATGACTGTTGGTATCTTGCTTTTATTGGCTTGAAATGCTATTTAAGCCTGCTTGAATTCATTTTCTTTGACTTGTTTTTAAAGTTTAATGTGCGTATTTAAGGATTCAGTTGCTTTTTGAAAATGGTAAATGTGACTAGATTTCCACTAAATCTTTTGGTTAATCAGTTTGTGGATTTGATTGTAAATAAGCTTCAGAGGGTCAGTAAGAAATGTGTCTGGCGTATCTGACCACGCCCTGTATATCCTGCCCTGCTGTTTCTCCTGCCCCTACCAACACCTACACTCTGACCCACACTCCCCTGGGCACTGTCTGTGCCCAGCTAATTTTTGCTTTCCTCCCCATCACCTCCTCCTACTGCAATTTAAAAAAAATTGTTTATAACCAGGACTAAGTCACTTAGCATCCCCAGGAAGAAAATATCATGCATGGTCACTGACATACCTGAATCTCATCTCATGATCTCACAATATGTGCCCTGATCATAAAGAAAAGGGCTAAGCAGAGGTTTCTTAACCTCAGCACTATTGATTTTTGGGCTAGATAATTCTTTGCTGTCCTGTGCACTGCAGGTGGTTAGTAGCATCCCATACCTCTGCCTACTAGATGCCAATAATGAGCCTCAGTTATGTCCCCCAACCCCAAATGTTTCTTCATACTGCCAAATGTCCCTGGAGCTCAAAAATCAAACCTTGGTCAAGAACCATTGACTAAAAATAAAATCCATGGTTCTATGGAACACATTCTCCTACAAAAGCAGGGACTCTTTTTTTTTTTTTTTTTTTGGTACTAGGGATTGAACTCAGGGGTACTTGACCATTGAGCCACATCCCCAGCCGTATTTTGTGTTTTATTTAGAGACAGCGTCTCACTGAGTTGCTTAGTGCCTCTCTGTTGCTGAGGCTGGCTTTGAACTTGCGATTCTCTTGTCTCAGCCTCCCTAAGTGCTGGGATTACAAGCGTGAGCCACTGTGCCTGGCTAGCAGGGACTATTCTTGTTCCCTACTTTGTTTACCTTCCTGGTACCTGGTACAATTCACTATGTAGTTAGACACCTGAGTATAAAGAGGCCAGAATGTGGTGTATCATGTGAGAGTAACCTATCAGCTTCCATTTTCCAGATGTGTAGTAGGTGCTTGATTGACATGTGTTTTCAATGACTGCATGGTGAATGAATAATCAGATGATTTTTCCACCTGGGACTTTAGATCTTGAGACCTGGTCATTACTATAATTCAATGGTTCTTCAAGTCAGGAGTGTGACCTCTTACTCCGTTTAGGAATATCTAGGGGCTGTGGTGGGTGATGCTTACTGCGTCACAGCTGCGGCTCTGAGCAGTGCCTCAGGGATCCTCAGCCGCTGCAGCTCTGAGCCTCTTTCCCTGTGACCTGACTCTCTCCCCCGCCACATGGCTTCTCTTGCATGGATGAAGGCAGCTTCGTTCAAACTGAGGTCTCTGACCCATTATTGAATTCTGGGTGATCCAGATTGATTTGGTGAGTCTTTGTCAACATTTTAAAAAAACCAAATTGGATAAAACAGAAGAAAAAGTATGAGTATGTCACAGATTGTCAAAGTATGATCTCTTGAGATGTTTTTGTTTCAATTAGTTTGAGTTTGCTTATGTCTTGACTTGTTTTATTGTGGACCCCTCTCAGAGAAGGTTGAAATTCACTGACCTGTGGAATAGCCCAGGGATGGGATGATCAGAACAGACAATACTCTTGCTAGCCAGGTTGATAAATGAAAGGTGAGGGAAGCGAAGGGAAAGGTAAAGCCATACCACAGAGGCCCTGGCCTTCCAGGGCAATGACTGTGTGCAGGCATGTGTCAACAAAAGGAGGCAAAGCATCTTTTGGAGTGAAGTAGTGGGAGGTGGGGGAAGTTGAATCAGACCACCTTAGGCTTCCAGCTGCATTCCTGGTGAAAACGGGGACTTGCTGTTCCTTTTGTGTATGATTTTTCTAAAGAGAATACAGCTGTTCTGTCTGCAGAATTTTTCTCTTGGCCTCATGAAAAATGATATCGGAGTATTTCACCAGTCTTTTGTTTTTCCAAGTTGAAAAAGCCAGTGTTTTATTAGTCTGATCAAATGTCCCTTGCAACAATATTGACTCAGATGAAGATATTTTCTCTAAGGTAAAAGCCTGTCACTCATGACATTTAGAACAAGTACAGGCTAGCTAGAAATGCCTCTTTTAAAACTGCTAACATGAGGCACAAATGGATTCGAAAAGCGTATGTGCTCTTGGTGTATCTTTCCCCCATGTATTTGAATTCAGAAGGTGATTGATTTTAAAGACTGGGAAACACTATGATTAAATTACATAAACACAAGTACTGGTATATGATTTCTTTAAAAAGATGATAACTTTTTCACTTTTTTTTAAAGTCAGAGGGGGAAAGGACTACAAAATAAAAGACAGAATTAACAGGAACATTAGAAAGGAGGTGTATAGATGAAGCAGAGTACTAAAAGGGGTATTTACTAATTTGAGTCTGCTCTTCTGAACATGATTACATCAAAGCCACTTTTAAAAAATGGCATAATGCCACAGAGAATGCTTGGATCTTTGGTTTTGCTCAGGTTTCCAATACCATCTCCAGGGCTGCATAAACTTAGGTGTTGGCATACCTTGCAAAGACTGCAGTCCTGAAAATCTATCTCTGATCTCACTTATTTCTTGTTCCCCATCCCAACCTATTTCTCAGACCCTCTGTCTTCTTACTTCATTACTAATCTTTTTCGACGCAACATCATCAGTTAATCCTGATACATAGCACTTTCTCCTAACTGTGATGCTGTTTGTATTTTTCCACTGCTTTGTGTCCCTCTAGATCACATCTCTTCCCACCTGGTATATCTCTAGAGACTTTTATATTTAGACAGCCTCCTTGTGGATGGCATTCCTGGAGGGCTCTGCTTTCTCTCTCAAGCAGAACTTAAACATCAATAAAAATAAGCACATTTAGAGCAAGTTTTAGGGCATTAAGAAGAAAAAAATGTGTTAAAGGGTAGGTTGCTAATAGAAGTAAATGCCTAGAGAAGAAGCCATGTGAACTAGCAATTGGTTTGTTTTTCACTCTGAAAGCACTCCAGGGCCAGAGAAAGATCAAACCAGTGTGAAATCAAATGAACTATTAAAAATGATGAGAATTTTGTAAGGCATTTGTGTACAAGATAGCAATATTAAATCTCTATAAAAATCAATAGTCTTTTTATGTTCTGGCAAAAAGCACCTAAGAATGGAAATGGAAAAAAAATGTTCCATGTCCAATATCTATCAGATCCTTAGCAATAAAGATAACAAGATACAAGACTTGTATAAAGAAAATCATAAAAACATATTGAATCACAGGAAGCAAGAGCTGAACAAATGGGTAGACACACCATGTTCTAGGATAGAACGACTTACGATCACAAAATACCAACTTTATAAAAATTAATAAGTGTACAAATTCTTAATGGAATTCCAAATGGATTTTTCTTTTTAGAATTGGAAAAAAAATCTTAAAATTTAACTGGAGCATACAAACATGAAAAGAGGAAAAATTTTGGAACAAGAAAACTAAAGTCCCAGCAAACAAGTTAAGAGTATTTGTAAAATAACAGATTGATAGCTTAGAAAAATGGAAGAATCAAGAGATAAGACTGCACACATGTGAATATGCAATTTTCACCCAAAATATATTTATTGCATGCTTACTATATATACCAAGTTTTATATGAGGCGTGGAAAAAGTAAGCATTATTATTTAGAGAGGGAAAGGATAAAGTAATGAATGGAGCTGGCACAATTGACTGTTCATGTGGAGGAAAATAAAATTAAACCTCTCTCGCATTATGTATGCAAATGCATTCCAGTGTCAAAGTATAATTTTTAAAAAGTTCAAGACATGATTCTCATATGAATATAAGTTGAGCAGAAATCAAAGATTTATTTATGAGGGATCCAGCAGATGGGAAAGCTGGTTCAGAGAGTATTTGAAGAGCAGAGTTTCAGCTAGTTGGTCAGGAAGGGCAGACTGGAACAAGCTTACCAAGACTAACTGGTTAATGCTCACAAGAAAATAAAACTATAATGTGAGCTCTTTCCTCTATCAATTAGACATAATATGCATCTTTACTGGAGAAAAACCTAGAAATTAGTGAAAAATCACGGAGTATGGGTCCTAATCAATAGTAAATAGCAAGTCAAAAAGAGAACATTTTTTTAGTCCTTAGGGCAAAGAGATGCACATAATCCTTTCATGGGCCTCCTAGACAATGCCCGAGTATGACTGAAAGGATATATAATCATTCTTTTCCTGTATTCCCAAGTCTTAGATAGTTTTTCTTTTTTCTTTCTTTCTTTTTTTTTTACAAGATACATAATGTGGTTTTTATTTTATATTTTTATTTTTATTTTTTAATTTTTATTCTTGTTTTATTTAGGCTTACATGTTGACAGTGTAAATTGACTCATTGTACATAGAGGATAATATATCAATTCTCTAGTTGTAAGTTGTATAGAATCACATCATATATGCAGTCATACATAAAGTTAGGGCTATGATGACCATCATATTCCATCACCCTTGCTGTCCTCATGCTCCCTCCCCCCTTACACCCCTGTGAACGGAGATCCACCTTTGTTCCCATGTCCTTTCCCACACCATAAGTGGATCAGCATCCACTTATCAATGAGTACATTCGGCATTTGGTTTTCTGAGATTGGCTTACTTCACTTAGCATGATATTCTCCAACTCCATCCATTTACCTGCAAATGCCATAATTTTATTCTCTCTTATTGCTGAGTAATATTCCATTGTGTATATATAACACAGTTTCTTTATCCAGTCATCTATCGAAGGGCATCTAGGTTGGTTCCACAGTTTAGCTATTGTGAATTGAGCTGCTATAAACATTGAAGTGGCTGCAGCACTGTAGTGCGCTGTTTTTAAGTCTTTTGGATATAGGCCTAGGAGTGGGATAGCAGGCTCAAATGGTGGTTCCATTCCAAGTTTTCTAAGGAAACTCCATACTACTTCCCAGATTGGTTGTACCAATTTGCAGTTCCACCAGCAATGTAAGAGCGTGCCTTTTTCCCCACAACCTCGCCAACACTTATTGTTGTTTGTGTTCTTGATAGTTGCCATTCTGACTGGCGTGAGGTGGAATCTTAGGGTAGTTTTGATTTGCATTTCTCTGATTGCTAAAGATGTTGAACATTTTTTCATATGTCTGTTGATGGATACTATATCTTCTTCTGTGAAGTTTGTGTTCAGCTCTTTGGCCCATTTATTGATTGGGTTGTTAGTTTTTTTGGTGTTCAGCTTTTTGAGTTCTTT
>PVHX01014671.1:0-49510 GCA_004024805.1 Geosciurus inauris | reverse complement strand
CTTTTAGTGCTTGGTATATGCTTTGCCATGATCTTCTTGCTCTCAGGGTCTGGGTTGAGAAGTCTGCAGTGATCCTAATTGGCTTCCCCCTATATGTAATCTGATTCCTTTCTCTTGTGGCTTTTAAGATTCTCTCCTTATTCTGAATGTTAGGCATTTTCATTATGATGTGCCTTGGTGTAGGTCTGTTGTGATTTTGAATGTTTGGTGTCCCATAAGCCTCTTGAATTTGATTATCCAATTCATTCTTCATATTTGGAAAGTTTTCTGATATTATTTCATTGAACAGATTGCTCATTCCTTTGGTTTGGAATTCTATGCCTTCCTCTATCCCAATAATTCGTAAGTTTGGTCTTTTAATGTTATCCCATAAGTCTTGGATGTTCTGTTCATGGTTTCTTACCATCTTCACTGTGTGGTCAACTCTATTCTCAAGGTTAAATATTTTGTCTTCAGTATCTGAGGTTCTGTCTTCCAAGTGATCTAATCTGTTGGTGATGCTTTCTATTGAGTTTTTAATTTGGTTTATTGTTTCTTTCATTTCAAGGATTTCTGTTTGGTTCCTTTTCAGAATCTCTATCTCCTTATTGAAGTGATCTTTTACTTCCTGTATTTGCCTATGTATCTCATTAACGAAGTGATCTTTTACTTCCTGTATTTGCCTATGGATCTCTTTATCAAAGTGATCTTTTGCTGACTGGGCTTGCTCTCTTATATCATTAAGTCACGGAACATTTTAATTATGTACATCCTGAATTCCTGTTCTGTCATTTCTTCTGCTGTACAGACCATGGATTCTAATAGCGTAATATCTTGGTTTGTTTGAGTCACTTTCTTCCCTTGTTTTCTCATGATGTTTGTGTGTCTTTCCTTCTAGCTCTGCTGATCCAAGTTGTTACAGTTTTTGCCCCTATATGGGTATAGTTTCCCTGTAAGGTTTTGTTATCTCTCCTTTAAAGGGGAGACCAATATTGATTGATCTCAATACAAGCAATATATAATTTCAATCCAAGTAGCTCCTAACAGCTCCCAAATACATTTACAGTTTAGTCACAATATACAACAATTATGTGTTCCTTTGCAATCTATTATGTAACCAATAAGTTTGCACAAGGGTCTATAGTATCTGTTGGTGGGCTAGGGAAACTTGAGGGTGGGGTGTAGGATAGAATGTCAGGGTAGTAGGAAGTGAGGATATGGTTATTAGATCTTAGAAAACATGAAAAAGGAATCCAAGAGGAGTTGGCTATTACTAGAAAGAGCGACAGAGAGTTGGGGAAGACCAGTAAGGAGAAAGGAAAGAGTACAGCGAGGGGAGATGATAGCAAGAAAAATAAAACATATGCAAGTGGGAGTTACAATACTATATAATACCACTCTAGTATACAGTTCAGAAATCCCAATCTACCATATCCCACTGTATAACAGATATTTGATGTCACAACTGTTGGGGATTAGAGGGTAGGAGAAGAGTGAGAGAGAAAAGAGGGAATGAAAAAGAAAGAAGGGAAACAACAAGAGAGCAGAGAAATAAGACAAAAGGATTAAACAATAGAACTATTAGGAGAAAAAGATAAAGGATAAAATAAAAAATAAGAATTAAAAAAAAAGTAAAATGTCCCAATGTAAATAAACAGGTATGGTTCCTTTCACCTCCAGTAGGTGGCATTGTCTGTTGCTTGCTGGATTTTCTCTGCTGGTGTCCTGGGTGCTGGTCCCACAGCAGGGTGACACTCTGAGCCACTGGTGAAGTCGCTGTTCCACAGTGTGCTGGGCCGTGGCCAAAGTTTGCTCCCAGGTGTTGACCCACGCCCCCTGGTGTAGGAAGTCCTGCCGTGTTAGAAGAGGATCCACAAAGAACAATGGCCGGGGGTCTGCTCAGGAGATGGTCCGTCCATAGTAGCAACTGCTAGTGGTCCCGCACGGCTGGGTGGGCACTGGGCCCAGGCACCCTGTGTGGAAGCAGAGCCCGCCTGCCCGGGGCAAATCCCAGGCTGGAGCTCTGGGCCGGAGCCCCCGCTGCAACTGCGCTCCTCCGGTCGCCGCCAAAGTCACACTGCCCACGGCTACTGCTGCCTCCCAGTGGCCCTGCGCACACACACGCGAGGGACACTCTTGGGGGGGGGGGCGTGAGGCACAGAATACTGCCAAGAAGCTGGCTGGAAAAGGGCACCTCCACCACTTCTAGCTTCGGTCCCAGGGAGCCTAGCACGGAGGAGACCGTCTAGGCCGCCATCTTGGAACTCTCCCTAGTATGCTGTTTTAAAGTCCTTTTGTGTGTAGACTGAGGAGTGGGATAGCAGGCTCAACTGGTGGTTCCATTACAAGTTTTCTAAGGAATCTCCATACTGCTTTCCAGATTGGTTTTACCAATTTGCAGTCCCACTAGTAATATATGAGCGTGCTTTCCCCCCCACAACCTTGCCAACATTTGTTATTGTTTGTATTCTTGATAATTGCCATTCTGACTGGCATAAGATAAAATCTTAGAGTACTTTTGATTTGCATTTCTCTAATTTCTAGAGATGTTGAACCTTTTTTCATATGTCTGTTGATTTATTGTATGTCTTCTGAGAAGTGTGTGTTCAGCTCCTTAGCCCATTTATTGATTGGATTTCTTTCTTTTTTTTTTTTTTGGTGTTAAGTTTTTTGAGTTCTTTATATATCCTGGAGATTAGTGCACTATCAGATGTGCATGTAACAAAAATTTGTTCTCAGAATGTAGGCTCTCTGTTCACTTCATTGATTGTTTCTTTTGCTGAGAAGATTTTTAGTTTGAATCCATCCCATTTATTGATTCTTAATTTTACTTCTTGTGCTATAGGAGTCTTGCTAAGCTGATATGATGAAGATTTGGGCCTACTTTTTCTTCTGTTAGGTGTAGGGTCTCTGTTCTAATTCCCAGGTCCTTGATCCACTTTGAGTTGAATTTTGTGCATGGTGAGAGAGAGGGGTTTAGTTTCATTTTGCTGCAAATGAATTTCCAGTTTTCCTAGCACAATTTGTTTAAGAGGCTATCTTTTCTCTAATGTATGTGTTTGGCACCTTTGTCTAGTATGAGATAACTGTATTTAAGTGGGTTTGTCTCTGTGTCTTCTGTTCTGTACCATTGGTCTACATGTCTCTTTTGGTGTCAATACCATGTTGTTTTTGCTACTATAGCTTTGTAGTATAGTTTAAGGTCTAGTATTGTGATGCCTCCTGCTTCACTCTTCTTACTAAGAATTGCTTTAGTTATTCTGGGTCTCTTATTCTTCCAAATAAATTTCATGATTGCTTTTTCTATTTCTATAAGGAATGACGATGAGATTTTAATTAGAATCACATCGAATCTGTATAGCGCTTTGGGTAGTATGGCCATTTTGATAATATCAATTTGCCTATTCAAGAGCATGGGAGAGGTTTCCATCTTCTAAGGTCTTGTTCAATTTATTTCTTTAGTGTCCTGTAGTAGTTTTTATTGTAGAGGTCTTTCACCTCTTTTGTTAAATTAATTCCCAAGTATTTTATTTTTATTGAGGCTATTGTGAATGGAGTAGTTTTCCTGATTTCTCTTTCAGAGGAGTCATCACTAATGTATAGAAATGTAATTGATTTATGGTTGTTGATTTTATATCCTGCTACTTTGTTGAATTTATTTATTAAATCTAGAAGCTTTCTGGTGGAATTATTTAGATCCTCTAAGTATAGAATCATGTCATCAGCAAATAACTATAGTTTGAGTTCTTCTTTTCCTATTCATATCCCTTTAATTTCTTTCATCTGTCTAATTGCCCTGGCTAGTGTTTTAGAACTATGTTGAATAGCAGTGGTGAAAGAGGGCATCCCTGTCTCGTTCCTGTTTTTAGAGGGAATGCTTCCAGTTTTTCTCCATTTAAGATGATGTTGACCTTTGGTTTAGCATAGATAGCTTTTACAAAGTTGAGGCATGTTCCTACTATCCCTAGTTTTTCTAGTGTTTTGAACATAAAAGGGTGCTGTATTTTGTCAAATACTTTCTCTGCAACAATTGATAAAATCATATGATTCTTATCTTTAAGTCTATTCATGTGATGGATTATGTTAATTGATTTCCATATGTTGAACCAACCTTGCATCCCTGGAATGAACTTCACTTGATCATGGTGCACTATTTTTTAAAATATGTTTTTGTATTCAATTTGGAGGTAGGCCCATTTTTGATTGGGTTATCACCCAAAGAGTGGACCAGCCAGAATGACTCAGGTCACATTTAGGAAAAAAAAGATGCTGCATGCTTAGTGATATTTACAGTCAGAGATTATGCATGCAGTGGGTGTGCATGGCACGTGAGAACACTGAGCTTGGAGGACCCAATGCTTTTACAGCAAGCAGTAAATAAAAATACTTTGTATTGGAGGGAGTCATTATCTCATCCCTACACTTTTGATTGTGTAAACATAACCCTGAGAAATGATTTGGGGAGGGTAAAGATGGTCAGGGCTTTACGTTCTTAGCATACCCAGTGTAACCTTTGGACCATGTGAGCTCCAGGGAGTTGTACCTCTCTCTAAAGGAATATAAGAGGGGCTGGGGCTATGGCTCAGCGGTTGAGCGCTTGTCTCGCATGCGTGGGGCACTGGGTTTGATCCTCAGCACCACATAAAATAAATAAAGATATTGTGTTCATCTACAACTAAACAAAATATTTAAAAAAAAAAAGGAATATAAGAAACAGTACTCTGAAATTTTCCTTTTTTCACTGATAGGAAGTTATTCTTAACATTCCCCAATGTCCTTAAGAAGGCCCCTAAGGAAAATGTTCTGTCTGATCCTGTTGTCAGAAATAATTGGCCTTCTCCCTAACAATTATGAATAGTGAAATAGTCAGTTTTTCTTCCATCCTGGCCACTGGAGAGGTTGAAGTCAAATTTGTGGCTCCAATTTCACCATAATCCTTGACACAAGTAAATCTTCAATAAATAATGCTAATGAAGGACACAGAGCTTTACATTTTGTGGGGAACTCACTCCTGGTTCCATTTTATTCCCCTGCTCTATTATCCCTTGATATCATACTTATTTTAATTTAAAACTATAATAAAGAGCCACATCTTTTTTTTTTTTTTTTCCAGTACCAGGGCTTGAACCCAACAGTGCTTAACCACTAAGCGACATTCCTTGCCCTTTTATATTTTTTATTTTGAGAAAGGGTCACACTAAGGTTGCTTATAGTCTCACTAGTTGTTGAAGCTGTCTTTGAACCTGTGATCTCCCTGCCTCAGCTTCCTGAGCTGCTGGGATTACAGGTGTGCAGCACCATGCTCGGCATCTTTTATTTTTAATAAGATGGAATTCAAATCTAGGTCTTCTAACTTCATATCTAATGTTCTATATTATTTCTAGTTCTACTCTCTTTGAAGTTGTAGGACAACTGCACAATATCTTTATCAGGAAACATTAAATATTCAACCACTCATCATCCCTCTTTTCCCAACCTTCCGGTTCTATTTCAATGATTTAGTCAGATTTTTTTCCTTTAGTCCAGATTCTTTTATGTTTTACACGTATAAACAAAGAACATAAAAAATAGCCCTTTTGATGCTAATTTGAGGATTTCTTCTCATCCTTTTTTCAAACCAATTCAATATTCCCAGATCTTTTAGCCACGTATACTATTGGATAACCATTTAAAGCCATTTTTCCTCTTCAAACTATACCACGTTTGTTTGTGTTTCTTGCTCCTTATCTTGTGTTGAACAAATCATCTCACTATTTCTTTCATTTCTCTTTGGATTGAAAATTTTATGGGACTTTACTAGAAGGCAGGGAGGTGCACCATTGGCCGCAGCTATGTCCATGAAAACACTCAGCATTCAGTAGCTACCTACAAGATTCAAGGTTTTTTTTCCCTGTTAAAGAGCTTGATAATTTACTTGCTTACGCAACAAAAATTTAAAGTAGCTGAAAAACTATTGGATCTATTGTATAGCCAAAAAGCAGGTTAAAATAAACGCAGTAAGTGGAGTAGTGATTAAGTTGATTACTTTGTGCTGGAGCAAAGGTACCTGCAAAATAGACATTTTGAGTATGAAAAACAGTTTGGTGTAGAGTGCATTAAAATAATATATTCTATTTGAAAAGTCAATCTATGAATTAAATCCTAAATTTAAGTCATTAACATCATGAAAAGATGGAGATTAGAAGTCACAGAAACTGAGAAACTGAAAAGTTATTTGCTCCCTCTAAATAATTTTCTGAGATTCAAACAAGAAAGATAGTTTTAAAAAAATTTTTTTTAGTTGTAGATGAACACAATACCTGTATTTTATTTATTTATTTTTATGTGGTGCTGGAGATGGAACCCAGTGCCTCACGCATGCTAGACAAGCACTGTATCACTGAGCTACAACCCAGCCCCAAGAAAGACAGGTTTTAGTGATGTCATTTAACTACCCTCTTTTTGCATAGCCCTACATATTACATAATGCAATTGGTGATATAGTACCAAAAATCTTAAAGAAATAACAGGATCAGGACTCATTATTAGTTTATAGATCCAAATACCTAAGCTCTACTGTGACTCAAACTTAAAATGTTACATCCTTGTTTGGCAATTAGTTATGATACCAGTTTTGAATAATGAGGTGTACCAGTCATTACCCTCTTCCTTATAAATAAAATGAATGTATCTCATTGCATATAAATTTCCTGCTCTGAATATTTAAGACAAAATCATTGTAGCAATGGAGAAAACAGAATTTTGAAAACCAAGTCTGAAAGAAATTTTCACATTAAGAAAAATAGTTTTTATATGTCTAAGCCTCCATCTTCCTGGCCACATTGTATACTTGTTATTTAAAATGAAAGGCCAGAAGTCAAATTGAAAAACAGTAAAGTAAGGGACAAGATGTGGGGACTTCAAGTGATTCCAATTGAATAGAACCACTCTGTTGTTCCCTCTGGTTTTTCTACCAGGAAGGGAGAAATTAACAATCAGCATAATAAACACTCTTTACTAATAAGAGCAATATGATTGTGGTTTTGGGTTGGATACAGTATTTGGATTTTATACATTATTTCCCCTTTTCAAAACTGTGGCTAAAATAAAAAGAAGTCCATTCTAAAATACATACCCAAATGGGAAAACTTTAAAAATTAGAATTCATTTTTTAATGTATAGGCTGCCTGACATTTCAGTCAACTTCAGCAACAAAACCATTGTTGGCAGTTTTACCAACTGTTTTTAACCAGTTCAGCTCAGTCTGGCTCTCGGTTGTTAATACAATACTACCGATCCTTAATTTGTAGAACCACAGGGGAATGTTTAAATAAAAGAGCACTCTATTTCATAGTAGTTTTTAAATGAAAACATATGTATCTGTAATAGGGCTTTCAAGGTCTTTTCAGTAAGAGCTTAGTGTGTGGCATCTGTTAGGTATCTTTTCCTGTCTTTCTGAAGAAGCACATTAGGCCCTGTACAGTTAATAGTTGAGATGTCTGTATCTCAGGTGTTATCAGGATTAAGAATGCCCAAGGAAGATTGTTGTCTGTTATTTCTCCTTCCCTAGATAATCCCTTATATCTTGTTTAGGAAGAGAAGGAGAGAGAGACGAGAATCTCAAAATGCTTTTTCAAAGCTGGTTGATTTTGGAGAAGTTCATGATATGTACATTGTGTTTGGTGAGATGGGTAAAAATAGCCTGGGATGAACAAATCATTCCTATGTATGAGATTCTTATCAAGTATTTTAAAATTTTTTTGTGGACTGTCAGTGTCTAGTATAAATATATAATTTTATACATATATATGGTTATATAATCGCTCAACTTATATCAACCCTTTATATTATACACTTGTTAGAATGAGGGTTGAAAAGCTACTCTAATTTATAAAAAATGGGTAATTCATCACCATTAAGATGACATAATTGGTCTCTTACATCACCTAAATTTCCTTTCAACTCTTGAGACACAAGTTTTATGCTTATTAGTATCTTCTGTGGTTTGAATATGATTTGTCCCTACGAAAACTCACGTTGAAGCTTAATTCCCCAGTGTAGCATTGTTGGGAGGTGGGGCCTGGTGAGGGTGGAGTGGGCCAGGGGAGTGGAGCCCTCATGAAGAGATCCATTCTGTTTGGTGAGAGTGAGTTCTCCTCTCCGGAGACTGGACTGATTTCCAGGAAAGCCGATTATTATAAAGCAAGTTTATATCTCCTGTTTTTCTCTCTTGGAACACTCTCACCAGGTATTGCTATCTATCATGGTATATATGACACAGTATGAGCCCTTGCCAGATGCAGGGACTGATCTTCAGCTTTCCAGATCCTAAACTGTGAGCTAAATAAAGCTCTTTTCTTCATAAATTACTCAATCTCAGGTATTCTGTTGTAGCAACAGAAAACTGACAGAGCCCATATTTTTCTCTTTTTTCTATACCATTCCCAAGTACCCTTCCTCTGCTATTTAAAACACATATAACCAAAGATATCCAAAACGAATCTCATGCTAATAGGCCAGAGTCAAATATTGTATGCTCCTAATATTTCTTAGCACTCTTCTGATATCTCCAAATTTGTGGGAGGGATTTGGATGGCCTCAAAAAAAATTTTTTTTTAAATATTTTTTTAGTTGTTGATGGACCTTTTTTTTATTTTTTATTTATTTATATGTGGTACTGAGGATTGAACCCAGTGCCTCTCGCATGCTAGGCAAGCGCTCTACCACTGAGCCACCACCCCAGCCCCGCCTCAAAATTTTTAGAGAATCTTGAATACCTTGGGAAAATAGAGGACCCACTTCCATCAGTATTTCCAGTTGCCATAGCTATAGTTTCTAGCTATATATAATATATATGTGTCCATGAATATATTTGGATATGTATGTATATATGCATGTGTATGTGTGTTTGTGTACGTGTGTGAGGGGCAGAATAGTAATTTGGTGTTTAGGGTGTGCTTCTTGAGGTTATATTACTTGGGTTTGAATCCAGGTTCCATTCTCTGCTATTTGCATAACTTTGGCCAAGTTACAGAACCTCTCTGTGCTTGTCTCTCTATCTGTAAAATGGTATGATAAAATTATGTAATCCATGGGGTGGCTGTATTAATACACATAAAGAACAATGTCTGTACAATTACAGGAATTCAAAAATTTTATTTAGGAATATGTTATATACATCATATGGGTATATTAAATGTATATGTATACTATAAATTTGCCTAGCCTACCCCCCCCAAAAAAAGAAAACTTTATGTGTATTGCTAAGTACCTTTTATGTTTAGCACATAGTGTATATGTATACTCCACTTAAGGAACATTGGGATTTTCTTGGAAATTTCAATTCTCTATTGACCAATGTGAGTGAGAAGAGCAACATAGCTCATGTCTGGAATGAGTATAGACTAGCTTTGGTATTTTAAATAAACCCATATAATGACAATATTTCCCCCTGAAAACTGGCTCCAATATAAAGTGTGCATGGCATCATGGTGAAGTAGAAGAGCCCCCATCCCCTACCTGCTTGAAGCTGGACAAGTCTAGCCTTGTATTCTTGTGCAACTACTTCCAAATTGCAAGGTCTTGGGCAAGTCACTTAATGTTTCTGAGCTTTCTTTTTCTCATTTGCAGAATAGGGATTTAACATTTCTTGCAAATTTTTGGTGAGAAGGAGAGACAAAAATGCACTTAAAAGGTACTTGGCCAAGAGCCTGGTACATAGTAAATGCTCGATAAATGGAAACACCGAACACCAATGTTTAATGTGTCAGTCTCACTTCAAAAGTGTTTTTCCCCCCCAACACAAACAAACATCCCACTGGAAGTTTTTGATCAACTATGTTGTTGCTGTATAATGATCGTGGTGGCTTAGTCTTAAGGGCATGTGGTTTCAATAACCATAAGTGGTTGGAAATTTGCTGCCTTTAGGAGCAAAAGGAGGGAAGAGGTTGGCGTAATTCAAGTTTCACTAGGATCTCACTAGGCAGCTTGAATCTTCGCCCCTTCACTCCCAGTACCCAGCCCTGCTTCTCCTGCCAATAGAAAGGCTACTTGCCCCAGAAATGATAACCCTGAAGAACTGGAGTTGAATCACTGTTGAGTAGCCCTGCTCTGCTTGGTGAGGTTAGGCCAGGCAGGCACATTCATAACCTGCACCAGAGACCCAGGGAAAGAGGACTCACTTAGTCCCCTTCCTCCCCCAATAGTATAATCTGCAAGAGATTAAAACCCAGCAGAAGGGGGCTGGGATTGTGGCTTAGTGGAAGAGTGCTTGCCTTGCATGCGTGAGGCACTGGGTTCGATCCTCAGCACCACATAAAAACAAATAAATAAAGATATTAAAAAAAAAAACAGCAGAAGCTCACTGTAAATGGCAATTCCTCTTCAAATGTTATGTATTTTAGTATAATTAGTAGTGAGGAACTGTTTTGTAGTTGGACTTGATTTGCCTTTTGTATGTTTATTGAAGGAACTGGGCCTGCCATAGTAATAGCTAATTCTGAAAAACAACTACATATGTATTATGAGAAGAAACCATTCAACGTATGCCAAGAACTCTTTAAAATAAAAGAAACACTTAAATTCAAGGTAGAGTGCAATTATCAATGAATTTTTATGCCATATATACAAGTGGCTCCAACTTGAAGTTTGAAAGATGAAGTGTAATGAAAAATATACAAAAGGTGTATCAAGCACATGCACAGAAATTTTTTCACATAGTAGGTGAGGCCACACTGTTTGAATATTGTCATCCCTGTTCTCTCACATTAAATACTTGAGAAAATATAGTAAAATTGTTTAAGGATACACGTTTAGATTGCTATATCCAGAGCTATAGCCAAGCAGCAAATGATTACACTGCTTATAAATTCTAGGCAGAAAATAATTTAGAGTCCTCATGAAAGCCCTGAGCTTATTTGATTGTTCTCTTAATTACGGGGCTCTATACTATCAAATATTTGTGGAAGAGGAAGTTTTTCTTTGTGGGAGTGGATAATAACTGTGCTTACACTTTGAAATTTTTGCCTTGAGTTATTAAGATTTGCATTTCTCACTTTTGTTCCAGGGAAAGGTGTTTAGCCATTTTTAGAAAATAGGTACCAAATAATCAATCTTCAAACACCCCAGAAAGTTTCCGCCACAGACAAGTGCAAAATCTCAGGTATTAGCAATCCACCTCCAGAGACAAATCCACAAAAGGTGGAGAGGGGGAGAAAGGATGCATCACTTTTCTAGGTGAATATTGTATTGGTATGTGGTGCGTGCATTAAAGAACTGTATTTGCTTACTAACTGCCTGGTTGACATCAGCCAGAAAAAGTGGGAGAGAGATCGCGCGTTGACTAGCAAACCCTAAGCCTCGCTCCCAAGCTCCTTCAGTGCTCTGCTCTTCCAGGCGCGTGAAGAATAAACAGAGTGCGGTCATTGATCTCCTGGTAGTGTTGTTGCACTCTGGGAAATGCTAGGGATGCCTAGGGACACAGCGCAGTCAATGGATTCGCTTCTGAAGAAAATGACAGAGATGGGGAAAGGGAACACGCAAATAGGCATAAAGCAAGAGGATCAACGAGAAAAAGAAACGTGTTGCTCGAATTGGTTCTCTCAGCCCCTTTATCCACTACCCTTTTCCAAACCCGCAGCATCTCCCTAAAACCCCCTTCCTGCCTTTTCCTGGACACCAGCTTTAAAAGATCACTGTCAGTAACCCCGCCCCCACCCCACCCTGGCTTGAGATTTAATAGGATTTTCCCCCCTGGCAAACCGGCAGCTGTTTTAAGTCAATGAAAGTGAGATTAGAAGAGATAAGCGCCAGAGCAGCGCGGGAGCTGTCAGAGCACACACTTAAGTCAGTCCCACAGCTTCTGCTCAGGGCATTACCTACGGAGTTTCTTCTGATGGTGATGTAACTCAGGGTGCCTCTCTCGGCTTCAAGCGCCAAGTGTCGCAGCGAAAGCGTCGAAGCCCAGTGCCCAGCCTTATTTTACCCTAAATATCATTCCCTAGTTCTCGGGCATTGGGGTTTCTTTCCTTTTCCTTTTTCTGGCTTCACTCACATAAAATTCAAACCAGTTCAACCACCCGGGAGGCAGAGATGAGAGAGCCTCAAAACTTTTCTCCCCCCCCAAGGAGTAGGTGGGTGCGAAGCGGCGGCGAAGGTTGCGGGGATTCGCCGCGCAGAGCCGGGCTCGGGTAGGCAGTGGTCGCTTTAAAAACCGAACCTCTGGCAGCTCCAGCCTTCGCGCTGGGCCGGCGGCGGCTCGCCTCCCGGAAGGTTCCGCCGACACCCGCAGACCCCTACGCGCGCCCTCTCTGCCAGCCTTACTGTTTGCAAACGGGGGTGGGGGCCCAGGAGGGGCCCAGGTAATGGTGGTAGGGCAGCGGGTGAGGTTCGGGCGCGGGGAAGAAGTTGACAAAGGGGACTTGACTAAACATGAATGCGTATTTATAGATGCGAGCTCCATCGAGATCTGGAGATATCCTACTCTCCTTCCCTCCTTCCTCTCCTGCCATTTCGTTTTATCGCTCCTTTAAGTGGAGGGCAGATTAAAAAAAAAAAAATTCCTGCACGGTGTGGGTAATCGCCGCGTTATTTACAATCTAGTTACTCTGCAGCAGACCGGGAAGAAAACTCTGGGGCTCCTTCCTTTCGGATGGATAGAGGGCGGCCGGGCGGCGAGCTGCTGGAAGGAGGTCAGGGTGGGCTTGCGCGAGCTCGGGGGCGACCTGGAGGGAGAGGGAGCCCCCGGCGCCGCCCCCGCGCGCGCCCCCGCCCCCGCCGCACCCCCCGGGGCGGGCGCCGGGCCGCGGTGACCGCCGGCTGGTGCGCTGCCCTCGCCTCCCCCATTGTTCCTACTGTCTTTTTGCCTTTTGTTATTTGCACTCGCATTGTGTTGTTTGTCTCTGAAGCCGCCTCATGACCAGCAAAGGGATTTCACCTCGTCCTTGAGAGCAACACGGGGAGCGCGAGCGTGCGAGAGCCGGGGGGGGTGAGAGAGAGGGACACGCGCGCGCACACACACACCAACACACGCGCACACACCGACACACACACACGCGCGCACACACACACAGTGAAAAAGGCGAGCCACCAAAACCCATCTCCAGTCTCCTCCCGGGGCCCCCCAGCCCGCCACTGTGCCACTTTGCATCCCACGCCAGAGGAGACATTAACGAGACCGGGTAAGGTGCGTGAATCGCAGCGTTTTAACTTTGTTGTTCGTCCCGATGTTGTTGTGGGCAGCTCTCCAAGGCGCAGAGCTCCCCTCTGCCGCTCGCCGTGCCCGCCACTCAGCACTCGTTCCCGGCTCCAGCTGGAGAGCCGGCGGAGGAGGGAGGGGGCCGCCACCGGAGTTTCCTCAAGTACAGAGGGAGGGGGACTGGGCTGGGGGTGAAGGAGAGGCGGGAGGCGGCTCGAGACTTGAAGTGGCCCTGTCATCCTCCGGGGTGGCTGTCCGGGGGACCCTGGAGTGTGGGCTTGGACCCAGACCAGGAAACGGGATAACTTTATCTTTTTTGTTGGGAAGCCTGCGTACTGTTGCCGGTATTGTTTTGTAAGTGGTGGTGATGGAGGTGAGGGGAGATGAGGGCAGGAGTGCAGGGAGAACCCGAGGCATCTCTGGGCATCGCGGCGAAAGCCAAGGGATAGACCCCAAAAGTTGGACAAAGCCCCTTACCCTTTCTAGAATATAAACGCGACCCCTAACCCACCCTACAACCTTAAAAATGCTCCTTTTCGTCTTTTTGTTTCGCTTTCTGCAATCCTTCTCCCTACTCTCCCTCCTCCCTCCCGTCCGGAATTTCAGAAACTAGTCTCATCCTTCTGGATTCTAGGGATTTCAGAGACCGGAAGCTTTAATTCTGATTGCAACTACTTTTTCCCCTTCCTCACTCCGTGTACAAAGTATAGACCACTCACGTGCTGTGTCACTTTAAGCGCGTGTTTGGGAAACCTCGCTTGCACTCTGGGGCTACAGTAATAAGAAACAAGGAAAAGAGGTTGTAAGAGTTGAAATCAGATTGAATTTGGAAATGTTTGCTTATGAAAACAGCAGTTTGTTGAGCATTGATCTGCTGGCGTCAGATGCACACGAAGCACTGTTTACATATTTTAACAGTAATTTTCTTTACACTTTGCAAAGCGAATATATTAATAAATAGATTGACCCTGGTAAACATCTAGAAACCTTGGTTTGTGACTCCATTCTGAATGCGAGGATCGTGTACTTATTTCCATGTCTTCCCTTCTCTGCTGAAGCAGGTCAGAATGAAGAATTCTGTGAATAAGCAGAGTCAGACTCGGTGCCAGCCAGCCCAGGTACTCTGGGTGGCAGTCAACTGTACTTCAGAAACTTGAGAGATTTGTTCTAACCCAATTCAGATCCTCACAATATCCAGATATCCAAAGGAGTTTGTCAAGAAAGGCACTAGGAGATTTCCCCAGGGAATGCCTTGGGCTCAGCACAGTTCTACAGTCAAGGGCAAGACCAAGGGAAATCTGTGGGATTTTGGGTAATAAGTGTGGGAATCTGCAAAGAGACTAGACAGAGTGATTTGTTTGCTTGCTGTTCATAAATAATGACCCCTGGTATCCTTAACACACAAACACACACACACACACACACACACACACACACACACACGCTGGAGGGTGGGTGATTTTGTAGGCAGTGAGCATTCCAATCAGAAAAAGCAGGAGAGTTTTTGATCAGAATTGCAGAAGAGAGGTTGCATGGCCAAGAGTGACTAGGTTAAGGCCCAGATGGTTTTAAAATATATGGAAATAGTTTTTTAAGTTTGACTTTTATAGCATTTAAAAGGAGGACGATTTCAGAGTTTTTTCAGAACTGCTAAATTTTGATCTGTCTAATTTTAAAGGAATTCAGCTATATGAGAATAGCTGGTGGTTCAGATAGGAAAGGAATCTGGTTTCAAATGCAGATACATGGAACAAAGTTTCTAGGGGTGCTTCTTCCTGATTTAAATATATCTCTGAGGCCAAAGCCTTGATAAATTCAGCCACGATGATTTAAAATCATATGTACTTACACTGAAAGTTGTTAGGCATTGTACAAAGTTCTGAAAATTATGCCATGAACTGTTTATTCCTTAGAACTAGAAGAGATAACAATCATAGGCATCACTTAAAACTGATGCAATACAGCCTTAAATCCTTAAACTTGGTAGGGATTGCTTTTGTTTGCCTAAAAGGTAGATCTTTCATCACATGAGTTGTTTAAAAACATTTAATTGTGGGGGTGGGAAGGGATGTGCATAATTATTTAGTTATTTGTGTTAATTATATAGTAGCATACTGCTTGAAATTCTTTTCCCCCTTCTTTCCAGTGGTCTTCTTTTCTAACATTATAAATGAAGAATCAACAGAGTTTTTGCTTGCTTGTAGGTTTTAAATTTTTACTTTTTGTAGCTTTTTTGAGTGGGTAATTTTGATACCATCAGTCAGACTTTAAAGCATAAACTTTTAATACAGGAAAAAAGCTTCGATGCTTAATACAGAGACCCTGTACTAGTTTTGTTGTTAAACTTATATAGTTCTGGTCCAATGGCATGTTGAATACAGGATTCAAAAGTGACAAACTTACTTGGTAAAAACCAGGCATTAGAGGGCCAGTGGTTATTTCAAGTTTGCTTAGTTCAATACATGTAAACGTATCCTGTTTAGACTGACACATGGTTTTCTAAGAGAAAAAAACTATATAAGGATGCTATTTTTGGAGTATATGGAGTAAATAGTAAATAACGAAAGAGTGAAGCTAGTTCTCAGATATGATGGTTTCTTTGTTTTGGTTTTTGTTCTTGGGGGTAACACATGAGTAATAAGCTTAAATTGTCAAATTTTCCTTTTCTAGTTACAGGAATGAATTTGCAGACTGTTTTTTCTTATAAAGTGAATTAAAAACATGATATGATGTTTACCGGAATGTACTGTGTTCTAGAAAAAGCTCTCATCTTTTACTGAGTGATATGCAATCATGGCTTTGAAGGTATGTTCAGATTACATAGAAAAGTAAAACTTGCAGGACAAAACCTGTGGTTCGTAGTTTCTTAAAATAATTGAGATTTCAAGAAAGTCAGAGTTCTAGTGTTGACAACTGTCATGCTTCTAGCAGTATAATTGTTGAATAAGATTGATTGGCATAACCCAGATGAGTCACCCAATACCCGATCAACTCTAGTTGTAGAGAATGTTACAATTAGAGTTTTGAGAGTAACCTGGAAATTTATTTGTCCAGGTCTGAAGTCAAATGCATTTCCACACATACTTATGACAGATTTTTAGTCTGAGAAATGTACACTTATTTTAAAGGCGAAGAAAGTACTCGGCTATTTCAAATAAACTATATCCTGAAGTTAGATGTGTAGATAGTTAATAAAATAAAGGTCCAATTTTGTTCCAAACATTGTTCTAAAACACCCATTTGTAAATTGTCTACATTTGGATTTCATATGTTAATGATTTGGGATCTGAAACTTATTTCAGAAAGGCATTTTGGTTTATCTTTTAAAATACCACACAAAACTGTCTAAACAACTCTGTAAATAAACTGTTCCAAATGCCTCAATTTGATGAATGAATTAAAGAATTATGGTTTTTAATCCAATTATGATCAGTCCTGCAATTCCATTTTTCATTTGGGGGATCTGGGGGATTGGAATGGTAAATGCTTCTTAAATGTGAGTGGGGTCTCTTTGTTATTTACTTTCCATGTATGATGTACCATAAATGACCACTCATACCTAACACTCATGGAAAGATTTTAGATGTAAAGAAGTAAGGTATTTAATGATCTTCAGTTAACTAAGAGTTTACTTGCAAAAAAAGTTGCTGTTAGTGGGAGAGTAAATGAAGTTCTTAAAAATGCAAAACAAGGCCCTAACCTTTTGCTTAAAAATAATGAATATTGTCGTTAAAATGGAAAAATGGAGCATCTAAGCATTAGTAGTAGGGCAGACACTGAGACATTTTTTTTTTTTTTTTGGTACTGGGGATTGAACTCAGGGGCACTCGACCCCTGAGCCACATCCCCAGCCCTATTTTGTGTTTTATGTAGAGACAGGGTCTCACTGAGTTGCTTAGTGCCTCCCCTTTGCTGAGGCTGGCTTTGAACTCGCGATTCTCCTGTCTCAGCCTCCCTAAGTGCTGGGATTACAAGCGTGAGCCACCGCGCCCGGCTACACTGAGACATTTTTATTGACTTTCAGCTGGGCCATGTTGGGATGTTTTCGTAGGACTACTTCATAAACTTCATCCAATCCAATCTCCTTGCCTTTAAAATTGAGTAGACTATGAAGTAGGGAAATGTAGACTATGAATTAGGGGAATGTGTTTTGGGTTGTGTTCTCAAACCCTTAGCTTTTAGCTGCCTATGTGGGTGCTTTTGAATTCTCTCCTAATGAAGACCCTACACTCCAGGATGGGCCCTTGACAACAAGTATTTTGCGTTGATGGACCCTTCTGAATTCCTACCCCATTTTGCCCAATTTAAACTCTGCCTCATAAACTAATTAATTTAAAGGTGTAAATAGTTCATTATGGTTTAATTCTCTAACTAGATGATATTATCATTTTTGCAGTTTATTATGATCATCCAAATCCTTTGAGAAAGAGTTGTAGAGATTACAAATATCAAGGAAAGCTGCCAGGAGGGAAATCCTTATAAGCATACTTATAAGCACGGGGAATTTTTTTCAGTAACACTCAAATCAGACCTTACAGGCAACTAATTATTCTATTTACATTTAAAGATGACATTCAGAAGGGGCAGCATATTGATAAAATTAGGGAAAAATAAATACATTTGAAAGATACATTCAATAACTATCCCTAAAAATCAAGCCATTAAAACAGTGTATCTTGGGGGGCTAGTGATTGTAGTAGTATCCACTTCTAACAAATATAGATTTGTTCATTTCCTATTGCTTACAAGTTTGAAAATGAAAGACCAGAGACTAGATTTTATCTTTGATGCTATTGAACTACTTCGTGGTTTCATAGTGTCTTGCATTTATAAGGGACAAATAGTGCAGCAATCACAGGGATGGGGAATCTCTAGTTTGACATCTGATAGCTGAAGGCACTTTGTTCTTCTAGCACAATTAAAGTTCAGGCGGTAAGGGAATTCATGAAGGAACCAGGAAGCAGAGGTTATCCCGTTAACTTTTTTTTTTTTTTTTTTTGCCACTGGGGGTTTAACTCTGGGTTGCTTTACCACTGAGCCACATCCCCCAGCTCGTTTTTTAAAATTTATTTTTATTTTTATTTTGAGAGAGGGTCTCACTAAGTTGCTTAGGGCCTTGCTAGGTTGCTGAAGCTGGCCTGGAATTTGCAATCTTCCTGTCTCAGCTTCTTGAGCTGCTGAGATTATAGGCCTGCACCACCATGCCTGGCCCCATTAACTTTCGAAGCTTTTCAGTTTAGGTCTACTTATGTTTCATACAAAACTTTATTTGGAGTTCCAGCTTTCAGTGCTCTGCCTGCCTTAACCTCTAAAGCTTGAAATTATAATGTACTTTCTTATAGGGGTATTATGTGGATTACACTAGATACTATGTGTGAAATTCCTAACAGTGTTTGTTATGAACTAGGTGCTCAATAAATGTCAGCTATGCTCTTTTCTGCCAGACAAGTCTAGGTTCTGATAATAAATATATTTGAAACTTCATTTTATACTTACTTTAAACTTGAGTCTTAAGATAAAAAAAATACCACTTTCTTGAGGCTGAGAGCAACACTTTAAAATAGTGATTCAGTTAACATTTATATATGATCTCTGACAATGTGGTTTTATTAAGCTGCTGATTTGGTGCAAGTGTGAATTCTATCTTTTATTCATTTAAGTGCTAACTTCAGTAATTAACATTTTTATCCTACATAGTAGGTAAAGACAAATAAAGACTTTAGGACCTAGCTTTGTAGATTTTTCTTCCTGTTTTCTTTTTTGATTCCCTGCTAGTAGATACGAATGTCTAAAAGTTGATTAAGATTTAATCCATAGTTATCCACCTCTGGGTTATATTAATGTATAGTATATGTGGATGCATAATAGAAAATCTGTTTGGAAAAAAAAAAGAATCTGATTTTGCAGTGTTTTGCTCTATGGAGTCCACTGTTCCTTCAAAGAGAATTTCATATGTTCATTGTTTAAGTTGGGTGCAATGAGCAAGGCCCAGTTTGAAGAGATGATGGACAGTCATAAGAGGAAATCAGTGCTTGTTTTCTCTTCCCAGTGACAAAGAATTTGTCTGCAAGTACAACTGATCAAAGATCAGGAAGAGTTTTGTTAAAAAAAAGAACAAATGACTTGGTTGTGGCATTACTTTGGACTTCTGAAAAAGCAGTTGCCAAGAGAGATTAGATATGGAAGATGTTCACTGAGCGAGCAGGCAGGAAAATGCTAGGAGAACATTTTTACCATGATACAGGTTTCACAAAGAGGGAGGGAAGAAACGAGGACTGAGGAGGGAGCAGATTCACTAGTATAGTCCAGGGCAGATTTGACTAGGCAAGTAGGAGTCACTAGAGGATTCCTGCCTTGAAGGAATGGACTGTATCAGCATCCCCCACCATGACGTCACTGGCTGGAGGAGCCCCAGAAGCATGGCCTGTATGCAGAAGTGGTGCTGGAGCCATAGGGCAGCTGCTGAGTCAATTATACTCTCAAAACACAAGATCTGAGTGGTATGATTGTGGTTTGGCAGTATAGCCCAGGGGTTAGTAGCATTTGCTCTGGTCAGGTGGATCAGCCACAAAAACCCCAAACAAACAAACACAAAAACAAAGGGAAAAAAAGAAAGACTTGGCAGTTCCTTTGGACTCTGTGATGCTTTGTTTCCCTCTGCTGTAATATCCCCTCACTAGCCAGTATTAAATGAGATTATATAAGATCATAGGACTGTGCATGGCACAGAGGAAATGTTCAATATATATCATTCTCCTTCTAATGTACTCATAAAATGCAACTAAGAGTCATAGCTGAATTATATCAGCTGATTATAAATGTATTTAGACAATGAATATTTCCAGTGATTAGAAAGCATTGCTTTTGCAAGCAAACACCTTTTAAAAATAGCTCAATTTATTTCTCATGCTTCTGTCCTTTTTTATCAGGGTATAAACTGTACTAGATAGACCAACTGACCTCAACCATCTTCAGGTAATTCTCCCTAAAGCATGAGGCAGACGGAACTCTCTTCGTTTCCTTACCTCTGTAGGCCTTCTATTCAGTTGAGTAGCAACGCACCATAAGTCTGCATTTTATCTTGAGCCTCAAACACCTTGCGAGTCTTTGCTCCCCTGCGTGACTGTTCCTAAACCAACTTGCTGCACCACAAAGCACTGAACTCAAGTGGCCCTCAGCGCCAGCTCCTGCTGTGATGAGTCACAGAGCCACCAGCACTTTGTTGCGTTAGATTTGATCACTGCCATGAGCAGTCCTTCGATTGTCAGCTAAGAGCCCCTTCAGGGAGTTGTCCCTTAATAGAAAGTCTCTTTTCTTCCCTCCTGTTGTAACTTTAAATTAAAAGAAACTGTAGAGGAGCTGGTGGCAATGCAGCAGTTCATTCTTCTACCCACTGGGAGAACAACATCTGAGAAAAGACGTTATTGGACTGAGAATTGAGCTGTTGCTGTTTTGGGGGCCAGGGTCGGGGGGAGGTTATGGTGGATGATGAAGACTGTGTCATTTAGACCCAGAGTGATCACCAGTAAAGTATCTGAGAGCAATGTTTTTGTATATTGCCAGGGAACATTTTTTGGATATGAGATACCCACTTGGCCTGTGAATTTTTGTGGGATTCACGAGACCATTGATTTTGGCCCCAGATTTTTAGGTGGCTCTGTGTGTACTGTGGGAAACTGGCACTGAGACAACTTCAGAATCCAAGTAGGATGGGAGGCAGGAAAAGAGAACTAATTTTTGACACATTCCTCAGACAAGAGACCCCTCTGGGGAATCTGTGCCCAGGATAAGGACTGCTTATTGTGAAGCTTTTGGTATAATTTTTCCCCAGTAGTGAGTGCTGTTTACTTTAATGCCTCTGCTTAAAAAGGCAGATGGACTTACTTACATTTGAGAGAGGAAAAGAAAAAGATGTTAGTACTTTTTTTTTAAAAAATATTTTTTCAGTTGTAGATGGACACAATATCTTCATTTTATTTATTTATTTTTATGTGGTGCTGAGGATCGAACTCAGTGCCTCACACATGGTAGGCAAGTGCTCTACCACTGAGCCACAATCCCAGCCCGATGTTAGTACTTTTTAAAAAATATTGTTTGTTGTAGATGGACAAAATACATATACTTATTTATTTATTTTTTATGTGGTGCTGAGGACTGAACCCAGTGCCTCATACATGCCAGGCAAGTGCTTTACCGCTGAGCCACAACCCCAGCCCAAGATGTTAGTACTTTTGCTGACTTGTTTCCTAGATGGTATTTCTCACTAAGTTCTTGATTTAATTCTCCACTATGCCAGGTTTTATGCCCTCTATAGTTGCTGGCCCTTCCCATTCTGGTTTAGAAACTGGAAAAATCTGATGCCTGATGAGATTTATGGGGGCAATTCATGGCTGCTGAGAGCTGAAGTTGTTGGATGTGTAATATCAGGAGTAGAGTGAGGTTTGCATGTAAGTTCTTGTGATGCTTGGTTTTCCTCTGCAGTATTGGCACCCTTTCATATGTATCTGGCAGAATCAGTCTCATTAATTTATTCTTGTATTGGGAACTATTTCTGAACAAGTGAATACTATTTCTTAAATTTTTTTCTGGAATTTTCATACTTATCTCTTAGCCTCATCTCCAGCCTCATCAGCTTTCACTACCAACAGAATTATTAGTGTCTTCGCTGCATTCATTCAGGAAATAAAGTGATAATTTTTAGAACTAAAAAAACATGTATCCATCAATGTGTGAATAAGCTACATGGGCCCACTCTTTACTTCTAGGGACCTCCTCAAGTCACACCAGTGCTCTTGCCCTTCCTGCTCTCTGTACCTTACTGTTCATGGGGCTTTTCTTAGCCTTTTCTTGTCACATATCATTCTGCATTTCGTTAATCTCACTGGTTGAAATGAAAGATGTTTTAAGTCCATTACTGCCTGGTTTGACAGGAGTGACCTTGTCAAACATCAGGGAGACACAAAAAGTGCCCTGCTAGATGGCAAGCTCCCTGAGGGCATTGGGTTATGTCCCTAGCATAATTGCAATGCCTCAAACTCAACAGCCACAGAATACATGTTTGCTGAGTGAACAAAAGCTTGTAAACTGAGTTTCACGTTGACTCGAGGAAGGCTGGCATGATGGAGAAGCAGAAAAACAGGTATTGACCACTTACCATATTTCAGGCTCTGTGCTAGGTGCTTTACATGGATAATCTCATTTAATCTTCCCAGCGTCTTCTATCAGATGAGTATTAGCCCCATTTCACAGATAAATGGACAGATTCCAAAGGGTGAAGTGACTTGCCACTTTCCTCAGCTCCAGAGAGCAGGAGAGTCATTGCCTGAAATTCAGTCTGTTGGATTCCACCACTTTCACTCTTTTCCATCATTTCAAGATGTTGATGTGGAATTTCTGTTTGTAAAGTGGGAGCACTAGTAATCCCTTCCTGGATAGCTCACACTACAGGAGGTACAGAGGGGAAATGGTTACAGAAGGTCATGACTGACCTGTAAAATGATTTCTATATGTTGGCTATTATTTCCTAGTATCCACTCCATATATTAACCCCAAAACATTTATTGGATGCACAGATGCACGTTGCTTGTACTTTACTTAATGGTAACACTTCTATGACTTTAAGCAGACATTCTGAATACATGAAAACAGGCATCAGAGGAAAGGCTAGGACATATCTCTCAAAGGTGATCACCCAGTCACCTAGTTGAAAGCCACCTGAGATGTTTGCTAAAGATAGACTCTTCTTGGCCCTACCCTAGACACACAGCACACAGAAGCTTAATTCTGTGTGATTATAGCTCTGTAACCCTGAATTTTTACAAAGTGTTACTGGTGATTCTTTTGTACATAAAAATTTGATAACCAGTGATAAAATTTTTATTGATCTAGTTTGGTGGCAAGATATATATATATATATATATAAAATATACACATACACACACATATATATCATATGGAAGTTCAGTAAGAGTGGCAGTAGTAAGATAAAGCGCATCTGGTTGTAAGAGGAGTATTTTATCGATGATGTAGTCTTAGAGTTTTGAACTATGTTTAAAGAACCTTCAGTAATTTTGGGTATACATTTATAAGTTTGACAATACTAGTATGCTTAAAGTCAAGAGTAAAAAGACCTGATACAAGGAAACCATGAGCTGGGGCCCAGGGAAGGTGGCAATTTTATTTATTCTAGCTTTGCAAAGAACTTTTTAACCGGTCAAATCTAAGGTAGTGAAGTACACCGAAGACCAGAGATTGATCTCTTTATCCAGCTGTGTATGCCTGAAACCATGGAAAAGCACTGAGTCCTCTATATACAGTACAATGTTTCTTCCGTTACATCCTTACACATGATAATATTTATAAATGAGGTATAGGAAGATATTAACAATAATAGCTAATAATAACATAGGACAATTATAAGATACTGAATGTGAATGGGATCTTTCATCTTATTATATGTACTCGCCCTTCTTGTGATGAGATGAAGTGAGGTGAATGATGTAGGCATTGTGACACAGAGTTTTGCTACTGTGTGAATGTTACTTGAATACAAGTGCTGTGATACCACAAGAGTCAGTATAACTGAGATGGCTACTAAGTGACTACTAATGGATGGGTAGCATATATAATGTGAATACATTGCACAAAGGGATGGTGCCCATCCCAGGCAGGATGGAATGAGATGGTGCAAGTTTTCATCATGCTACTCAGAACAGTACCAACTTTAAAATTTATGAATTTTAATTTTAAAATTTCTAGAATTTTCAATTTCATGTCTTTGGACCTTGGTGGACCACAGGTAGCTGAAACTGTGGATAAGGGGGAAACTAGTGAATAGACAAGTGAGGCAAGAGTATGCTGAAAAGAAGTCTGAGTGAGATAAGACAAGGGCAGGATTTTAACTAGACTCATGATGCTTTTTACAAACCAAAACCTAGACCATTGTTTAGGGTCACATAAAGGATCAAGCCTTTGCATGGAATCAGAACATGAGACTACTGTGTTTGTTATCTTGGGAGCAGCAATTACTGTATGAGAATAGGGACCTTGTCTATTTTGTTCTCTATATGATCATAGCATACAACAAATATTTACTGAACAAATTACAGGGCTTCCGCACAAACTAGAAAAAGAAGCTTTCCAATTATACAAAAATGTCTTGTAAAAAGAGGGAAAAAAATCTTTACAAATGTGAACCAATAGGTGATCATGGAAATATCCATTTTTCATAAAACTATACACTTTTTGACGTTCTGTTTAGCATTTAGTGAAGTGTCTGATGGTTTGCCTGTCAGCAAGCACTGCTTTGTGGCTAATTCCACTTTCTTTATAATGTTATGAAAATCCACCATGGTGCCTAGCACAGTGCCTGACTGATATTAGCTACTTAATAAGCATTTGATAAATAATTCAATCCATGAATGAGTATTGGCTTACGGGCAAGGGAAGGTGGGAAATCAAAAGCATCCTGAGAATAGAGTTGCCCTTATTCGCTTAGAATTCCCAGAGTGACATGCGATCCAGCCATCTTTAGGCAGGTGGCTTTCCCATATAGCTCAAGGTCTGGTTTTGGAATTGTGAGGGAAGGACATTTGCTAAGGTAATGACTGCAAAAGTGGGCTTAGCATTGTTAGAAGAGGGAACCATTCATTTGATCTGGAAGCTGTATTGGGGGGAAAAAAGGTAAAAAGTAATTTTAAACCTACCAGGAGTTTCAGTAGAAAAATGGCCCTAATTCAAGCAGCGTAATGCTAACATCAGTGCACGTCTCATGGCTCAAACCCTCACACTGCTTTGGAAATAAAAGGAGATTGTGTAAAGAATTAGCAATACAAGGCATTTTTAAGTGCTTTATTGCAAAGGCCTGTGATACTCTGTGAAATCTATGCAGCCTCTTTCTTCCTGCTGTGCTTAATTTCAGAATCTGATGCTATTACCTATCCTTGGAGGAAAAAAAATCACTCTCTGTTAACTCTTAAAAACCAAGTTTAACATTGCACTTGTTTTCATCATGATCTTTCTGACATTTCTTGGGAAGAGAAATGTGGCGTATTTAGCCAGGGAGGGTTTGCCTTGGAGTTTAGTATTCAGTGTTGCTTCTAGGGGGTGGCATTGGAGTAAGAGAGCAAGTTGGAAATAAATGTCAAAGGCGAAAGTTTAGAAGTGGCTTGAGCAGTTTGAAAAATAAAGTCTATGAAAGAGTTAGCACGGACTATTTGGCATGAATCCAGAGTAGGAGCCAGAAAGGTAAGTGGGTTATAAAGAAAATCAGGCAGAAACCAGGAAAGGAGTCAGCTCTGAACTATTAGGTGGCTATCTTCATGTGACATGAAGACCTGCCTACCAGAAATAATTTCTTTCCTGCCATGCCATCACCACTGTGCCCTCTTTCCTGTCTCACATGATGTTGATTTATAAGTTATTATTGCTAGGCATTGTGATCATTGTGATAAGCAATTTATTTTTATTGAATCTGCCTAATAACCCTGATATAAGGTACAGAGGTTGTCCTGTTACACAGTTTCCTTAAAATTAAGCTTGCCCAAGGTAGCATAGCTAATAAGTGGTATACTGAACCAAAAGTGGTCCTATTTCGAACACTAGGCTCTTATGCATTGTAGTATGGTAAATTTATTTATTTTATTTTTAAAAATATTTTTAGTTGTTGATGGACACAATAGCTTTATTTTTTTTATTTAGGTTTTTTTTTTTTTTTTTTTAATAATATGGTGCTGGGCATTGAACCCATTGCCTCACATGTGCTAGGCAAGCGTTCTACCACTGAGCCACAACCCCAGCCTGGTAAAAATATTTAGATCCTGTTAATGCCTTTCTTCTATATCCACTTCCATCACCCAGAATCAAGTTCAGCAAACTAGTATTTTTCCTTACAATCTTCCCTATTTACCACTGTCGGGCCAGTCTCCTTGACATGCTATTTAGGTCATGTTACACCTTTTTCAAAAATTCAAAGTGCTTGAGTAGTACATGTGGGTGGAACTTGGATGCTAATGTCTGATTTCTAAGGTTCTTTACAATCTCTCTCTCTTTCCCATCTTTCTTTTCAGGCTCATGTTTAAAATCTTTCCTTCAAGAACAATTTGCCTGTGATCTGGTTCAAGCTGAACAGTTTCCCAGATGTCTGCAGCTTGTCAGCCCTCTAAGCTCTCTCAGCATGGCAGAGGCCATGGCCATTGCAGGAAAGCTACTGCTGACACTGGAGCCCTGCCCAACTCAGGGACTTCTTTCAGAGTTGCATTTGTCCATCTGCTTCAGACCTCTTTGACAGTTGCCTTTCCTTGGTTCCCAATCCAGTGGGCCCTGTATTTTGGTTTTCTCTAATTGTTTTGTCCCTTCATTCATTGAGTAATCAACAGATATTTCTTGAGCACCTGCTATGAGCCAAACACCATGCTAGTTGGTAGAAATTCAGTAGTGTGTGGAATAAAAGGGCACCTGTACACAAGGATTTAAAGTCTGTTAGGGAAAAACAACATTGATCAGACAATTACTAGCATCTATGATTACAGATTGTATAAATGTAGTTCACAGAAGTGTACAGAACATATAGCAGGGGTGTCTGATTTACTTGGAGGGAGGAACAGTCAGAAGAGGCTTCCATGAGGAAATCACATATGAAAGATAGTTAATGAGGTCAATATAAGAGGAAGAAAAAATAAAAACACCCTTTGAGGTAGAGGGAACAGGATATGCAAAGGTTCCCAAGAGTGAGGGAAAACGGTGTGATCTTTGAATTATAAGGGCAGCATGGCTGAAGCAGTGTGAGAGGGAAATGGATGGAGAAGAGGCCATAAGAGGTAGGCTGGGAATACATCATGGCCTCCTGGGCAATGTTAGAGAGTTGAGTCTTCTCAAGGGCAATGGGGAGCCCATTGAGGCTTCTCAAGGGACTAATACCCTACACCCCCCCATCACTAAGCTAACCCAATACTCAGTTCAGTGATTCAATGATCACCCCATGTTTCTGTGTTTCACAGCTTTGGAAGACAGCTGCTTAGGCCCACTCTTCTCCTTGTTCCCTGGGGCTCTTTTTCTGGGGAGATTTGACACCAAACACATAATGCCTCCAGTCAGCACTCCAATATTGGACTTCCCTTTTTTTTTTTTTTTTTTAGGATACTGGGGATTGAACTCAGGGCACTCAACCACTGAGCCACCTCTCCATCCTTATTTTGTATTTTATTTAGAGACAGGGTCTCACTGAGTTGCTTAGTGCCTGGCCATTACTGAGGCTGGCTTTGACCTCATGATCCTTCTGCCTCAGCCTCCAGAGCATTTTTGTCTTCTTTTTTTTAAAAAAATATATCTTTCCCTTACATAGATATCCTGAAATCCTGTGCGTCTTTAATTTCCAAATTAAGTTTTCCTCTTTCACAGCATCCTCAAAGAAGATTGCACCCTCTAATCTTCTGACACTTAACATCTATACCTACCTTTATGGGTTCTGCCATGTATTGTACCATGTTGTACTGGCGCTGTGAGTATGTCTAGCCCCCTGAGAGAGCATCAGTTTGTGCCTGGGTCAATAATATAATCCTATTTGGAATCATCATTCACCTCTTTTTTAGCCTAGTAGTTTACTTCACCACTTTTAGTCTGGGATTTGTCATTTGCAGAATATGGATAATTGTATTTACTTCATAAAACAGTTGTGAGGAATTAGTGATAGAAGGAATCCAGAGTACTTAAATATAATCTCTGGCACAGAGTGAGTTTCACCACCTGATGACATTTTCTGGTTATAAACATTATTTTTTGAAATCAGAGCCTTGTATCTAATTACTACTTTTGACTACATGGAACTCTGTGAATATTTATTAAATTTGAATTTGAACTTACATTTAAGTATCATTTCTGCCAGGGGATACAAATACAAATAAATCTTGGTTTTTGTCCATAAGAACCTCAATTTGATAGGGGAGTTAGTTATAGAAACTGGTGGTGGTTTTTCAGTATGCCATGTAGAGTGATAGAGATATAACTCCTCCAGATGGAATATTTTGAGAGCACAGAAGAGAGTTGGGGAAGGTTTCCTAAGTGGATTAATGCATGAGCTATATTTTTCTCACTGATTAAATACATATTAAATAAAATTTAGACATAGTATCAACTCAATTGTATAATAAGATAGCACTCTTGTTCGATTGGCAACCATACACATTTCATTCTTCTTTTAATTCTTTATCAGTAAAATGTTTTGTACTTGTTTTTCTTTATTCTAAAAAAGTATTGGATAAGACTGTCTTACTACTTCTCTCTCTTTCCCTATTCCCTACCTCTCCTCCTCCAAACCACATATGACTGTTGTCCTGGTGTAACTTTATCCCGTGGTTGTTGGATCAGTTAACATGTTTACTCTATGTAAATGTGATTGTTGAGAATATTGTATGTTGATTACTTTGACTATTTTCTGCAACTTCTTTGGTCTCCTGGGGTGAATAACAGTCTGTGATCAAACCTACACGTTTTTTTATTTTTTATTTTTATTTTTATTTTTTTGGTACTGGGGATTGAACTCAGGGGTACTCAACCACTGAGCCCCAGCCCCAGCCCTATTTTGTGTTTTATGAAGAGACAGGGTCTCACTGAGTTGCTTAGCACCTCGCCATTGCTGAGGCTGGCTTTGAACTTGTGATTCTCCTGTCTCAGCCTCCCTAAGTGCTGGGATTATAGGTTTGCACCACTGCACTGGGCTAAACCTACACGTTTTACTGGGAGTGCTTAGTATTTACAGAACTCCTGTTATTGTCATATGCAGGGATGGCCTTGGGGACAATTGGTCCTAGTGGGTGAATCATCTTTTACTAGTATAGTTTAGAATTGTTGTATCCAGGCAATGGCTTAAAAAAACAAAAACAAACAAAACAAACACCTCACCAACTTTCAGTTACATTATTTGTCTTGACTTCAGCACTGGTAGTGCACCTCCTATGACCTGCGCTTGGCCTACTGCTGCTTCCCTTGGTGAGGCTCCACAGCTAAGTAAGGCAGGGGTGGTACTCTGAGAAGGCAGGAGGGTATTCCAAGCAAGCAGAATAGGAGTAAAGAGGTATGTAAGTGAAAGAGGAAGGGGCGTCTGTAAGATGACAGTTTGGTTTTGGTGGAGCACAGGAGGGGCCTAGCTGAGCTGAGGCTGGGATGATTGGCTGTGGTCAGATCAAGGTGGTCTTTTTATCACAGATGTGTATGCACTGGCTTCTACCTCGTAGGCCATGGGGAACCTTTAACTGTTAAGTAACACAGTCTGTTTTGATTTTGAATGAGCCAGTGACAGTAGTCAAAAAATGGAAAACCAATCAGCAGTTAAAATACTGTCTTTGCCTATTTTAGTGCCATATTAACACTTTAGTGGTATTGCATTGGTAAAACTGTTAGAGCACATAGTGCCCCAGAATGTATAGGTATATGTGAGTGTGTTGCTACTTTAATTACTATTCAGGTCAAGATAAACACTTAAAATGAGGTTCAGTTTAAATGATGGCAAATGTAATGTTACATTATGTCAGAGTTCCTGGAAGACCAACTCTGTACGTAGATCTGCATGCAGTGAGCTTTGGGCAGGGCTTTCAGAGACACCATCTAGGAGGGGGTGAGGGAAGCAGGATGAATAAAAGGAGAAATGGAATGTGAGACAGCTCAGGTTTCAGCTGGCCTATGGGGAACTCTGGAACTGGAGGGATCTTCAGAGACTTGCTGGGTAAGGCCAGGTGGCCAAGCCTTTGTAATTCTTTGTGAGTATTGGCTATGGGGCCCTGGGGAGGGGCTAGAACTTTGAGCAAGGGCCTGAGCTGTGAACCTTCAGCATATAGTACTGGGAGAATATGTGGGCAGTGTTCCCCAGCTTCTACTGCAACATCCTTTCTGATAATTTTTCTCTTTTTTTCTTTTTTTTAGAATTAGCAATTTTTTCTTGAAATATGGCTGGCCAAAAACTAGCAGTTGGTCTGAGATACAGTTCTGCCATATTCCTGTGTTCACTTATATTTGCATTATTAGTATTGCTTTAAATCGTGCTGCATGGGTCCGCTCGACGAATTGGGGTCCTGAGAGATGAAGAAAAGGGGGTCCTTGGGAGACAAAGTGGGGTCTCTCAGTATGAGGTTTTGGGGTGACGGTCTGCGGAGTCACTCCACCCGGACTCCGGAGTAGGTAAACAGTTCTCTGCCAGAGCAAGACGCAGAACCACCATTTATTCCAGAAAGTACAGAAGCTTATATACACTCCTGGACCAATCAAGGCCCAAAGTTACAAACAAAGGGGTGCTGTCAAGCGTAGAGTCCATTAGCATAGAATGAGGAAAGATGGAAGGGAGGGGCTGAAGGTATGGAGAGTGCTCCTACATATTAGTATTGAAAATCTGTAGTTTTTTTGGGGGGTTGTGTGCAGGAAATCTTTCAAAACCACTTAAAACCACTTGTTTCATGAGGCTTAATTTAGCTAAAAATTAGACAATGTAATCCATAATCCACTTCCCCAACCATATGAAAACTGTCATGTGTGACAAAATGGTAAAATGAAAAGAATGAGAAGGCCATTAACGTTTTCCTGGTTGTGACAACTTGGGCCCCTGTGGTAATTAGATTTTTAAAAAGCAAATAATAAAAGAGAAAGCTTGTGGATCATCTTGAATTTCTTCCGGCTTTGGAGAAAATTTCCTTATGAAATGAAACTAAGGAAACTGTAAAGACTAGATGACCAGGGAGGAGATGAATTAGGCCGCTGGGCAAGACTTTATTGGAATGCACGCTCTCGGGAGAAATGGCGCTGGAGCTTCCGTGCACAGAGAATTTCAAGAAAGCCCGGTCAGGAAGGGGAGGGCTTGAGGGCAGGAAGAGAAGGCCAGAGTCCTTCCTGGATAGGTCAGGAAAACTTGCTGATTGACAGGAGGCGTGTCTACTGGTGGCGTCAGCATCTGGCTTGCAGCTCCATTCTGCAGCCACTGACCAGTCCCCCTAATTGAACATCCTGGACCCTGGCCCGACCTAACAGAAACATTTTAATTGGAGGTAGATCAGCTGATTTAACCTAGATATAAGATGGTGGTGATGGTGTCTCTCTGTGTATTGAAAGGGAGACAGATTTGTTGCCCAATGAAGTGGATAAGAACGAATCCACCAGGAAGTATAGTCCTGGGTAGGCATCTAAGTCTGTGCCCTCCTATTTTTTTTTGATCATATATATATACAATCAAGAAAAAAATTACTAACTGCATACAAAAATGGAAATTAAAAGGGATTGAGATAAAAAGGGAATTAAGAAGATCTATAAAACAAGAAATGCAAAAAAGATTGTAATATTTTATTGGGGAATGCCAGTGGATGTCTTCTCTGTTTTTTGCACCCACCTTGAGGACTACTGAGCTTAATTTATAGAGCGTATGTTGTATACTAAATGAGGATAAAGTGCATTGAACACAAGATAATTAATGGGCTTACTATATGCAACTACTTAAATAAGATAATATGAGCTCCAAGTATTAAAAAGTAAATTGGAGAAAAAGGGTTTTAGAATATAGTTATGATGCTTAAAAATATTTTAAAAGCAGAGGGAGTGTATGTGTGCATGTGTGTGCATGCGTATGTGTGTGTGTCTGTTTATATGTGTGCACCAGCCAGGGTCATACTGACTTAGCATTTCCTCCTGTTTACCAATTCCTCATAATTAACTAAAAGGTTGGGGCCACACTGACACCATTATTCCTCTGTTGATCTGACTCTAATTTATGACCCATATCCTGCTTTATATCCTAGAATGCTTTGAATGTTCTCTCATTGCTAACTTTTTCTCAGATTCATCAATTTATAAATCAGTTAAGTGCAGTAATTAAAAAGATATCTTTATTTGTGTCATCTCAGCAATAGAGAACCTAAAAAGACAAAATTACATATAAATTTAAATTCCTTATATCTTTTTGGAATTTTAAGTGTTTGCAAGCATTTTTCTGGTAAAATTCAGCCTGGTTTATAAGGATTATCCCAGAGTCATCTTGTTTCTCAAATTGAGATAATTTAGCTTGCTTATTAACTTCTTTATTTTGTTAATAAGAATTCATTTCAGTTATGTTCCCATTTTTATATTTAACAGTGCCTATTCAAAAGGTATTGGTTGCTTTGAATTTTTTGGAAGGAAGGAGATAAATACTCTTCAGGTTGCATTATTATTACTTTCCATTATAGGAAAAAAATTAAAAGGCATCTGGATTTGGAACCAGCATATAGAAGTCTTAATAAGGATATGGTAATCATGGTTGGGTCCCTAAGGACGTTTAATCACATAATCTTAAATATAGTTCATAAGTTAAAAGGCAGAAACCTTGTTATGCTAGAGAGTGCTATTTTATTTTTTTTATATATTTATTTTTTAGTTATGGGTGGACAGAATATCTTTATTTTATTTTTATGTGGTGCTGAGGATCGAACCCAGTGCCTCACGAGTGCTAGGTGAGCACGCTACCACTGCGCCATAACCCCAGCCCCAGAGAGTGCTATTTTAAACAAATAATAAAAGTTAAGATTATTATACTGCAAAAATGATCTTTCCATTATTGAGTAAGGAGCATGTCTCAAAAAATTATGCCTCAAAACCTTCAAGGGACTATATCCATATACGTTTCTAATCTCTCCATAACTATTTGCATATTGATTTTTTTAAATTGTAGATAGACACAATATTTATTTATTTATTTATTTTTATGTGGTGCTGAGAATTGAACCTAGTGCCTCATGCATGCTAGGCAAGAGCTCTACCACTGATACAACCCCAGCGTGCATATTGACCTTAATAAATTAAGATAAGCAGTGTTATTGGTTTGACCATTTTAATTGTCATTCATCCATTCAGAAAACTTTTACTGGGATTCTGTTCTTTGACTCAGGGTTCATATTACCATGAACTGAGTAGTGAGGTTACAGTGATGAGCAGAGATTTTGTCCCTTCCCGTACAGAGCATCCAATCTAGTAAGAAAAATGGAGGTTAATCAGTTAATCATGCTGATGAATTGAATGGAAATAATTTCTATTGTCCATTGTAATTGTGACTGGTAGTTGGACTTTTAATTTAAAAAAATCACTAAAACATAAGATCTTTTTCCTTTTCTTTTTTAGTACTAAGGATTGAACCCAGGACCTAGTACATGCTAGGCAAATGCTCTACCACTAGACTTTTTTAAAATTTATTTTGAAATAGAGTCTTGCTGAGGTTGGCCTAGAACTTTGTGATCTTCCTGCGTAGATTCCAGAGTCTCTGGGATTACAGATGTATACCACTGTGCCTCGGCATAGCATCTTAAAGGAGACCTATATTGAATATTTTATGAATGTATTAGTGTTTCATTATTTATCAAAGTTTATCAGTTTGCTGATTAATTGATGTGTAGTCAAGACTTTTCAGTGTGACTCTTTCAAGTAATGATCTTTAATACTTTCTTGGGTAAACCACACTCATATGTTTGGCGGTTTTTATCTTTGATTTATTAAAAATTGCAGTGCACTTAAAGGCATTTGACAAGTGTTTTAGTCAGCTCTTTCACCACTGTGACCAAAAGATCTGACAAGAAGAATTTTAGAAGAGGAAAAGTTCATTTGGGGATCATGGTTTCAGAGGTCTCAGTCTGTAGATGGAGAATTCCCTTGCTCTGGGCCTGAGGTGAGGAAGAACATCATGGTGGAAGGGTGCAGAGGAGGAAATCAGCTCAGGACATGACAATCAGGAAGCACAGATAGACTCTGTAGACTAGGGACACAATATAAACCCCAAAGGCAAGCCCCTAGTGACCCACCTCCTCCACTATATCTTACCTGCCTACAATTACCACTGAGTTATTCCATTCAAGTGGATTAATGCACTGATTAGGTTAGACTTCTTAACCCAATCATTTCACCTTTGAAATTTCTTCTGTTGTCTCACACATGAGATTTTGGGAGACATTTCATATTTAAACCATAACAACAAGCAATCTAAGTGCTGAATTGCTACTTTTATAGAAAGCTTTATTCTGATTTTATGAAGTTATTTGACACTAGTTTTGTGGTTTTTAAAAAACAATTTGGCTTTATTCTTTCCAAAGCATTCAATTTAGTGTCACTCAGTTTTGCCCTCTAATCTCATTAGTTACATAATACTTAATTAATTTACTCAATCACAATACCAAGAAGGAATGAGATGAACAGACTGGGAATCAAGCAGACAGTTAAGTGGTGAGAATGGAAGTGTCTGGGTATGCTGGAGGAGCCTTGTCACCCGGGTGTCATGGCCACTGATTTCCCTTGGTGGGGGTAGGCTGGCTAAGCACATGGCGGTGTAGTATGGGTGGTTCTGAGTATTCTGAAGTGCATTATAGAGGAAGAACACAGGGACCTACACAGAGACAGGGTTGCCTCCTTCATTTTCGAAGTCCTAGAAGGTTTTCCTGAGGAAGAGACCTTGGGCTGAGGAATGAAGAGAAGTTAGGTGTGAGTGATTGGGAGTGGAGAAGAGCAAGTATATGACTCTGAAGAGGGTGAAAGCCTGGGATATTGAGGAATTAAGATAAGAGTGGCTGGAGCAGAGAAAAGAAGGGCAAAGTTTATGTAGGATGAGGTTGAATGAGGCAGGAGTCTTCTCACATAGGGTCTTACAGGTCCTGTTAAGATTTGGGGGTTTTATCATAAAAGCAATGGCAGGTAAATAAAGTATTCCGATTTGTGACTTAAAAACATCATTCTGGCTTTGTTTGGAAAATGAAGTGAAGTCAGGTGGTGATTGCAGTAGACTCTATATGAAATGTTATTTCCCCCCAAACTATTTATTCTTCCATTTGGGAGGAATCTCATCCTGCTATATGATTACATGGGTCTTTGAAACACTTGAAGGAAAGCACAATTTAAATTTCTCATTGTTTAAATTTTTTTAGTCATCCAGGGTAATCTGGCAACCATGTAGCATTTTCTATACTCTACTCTTGCTTACCATTTTCTTCTGTTACATTTGTAGTTACATTCACCATTTCAGCACATTATGTTCTCAAAACAATAGGAAAAAAGTCCTTCTTTTAAGCTTGTACCTTGCTATTGGCTTTCCTTGAAAGGACAACAAGTGTGTTTATTTTATCACTCCAAGTCTAAAAATTAACCATGAAACATTCTTCTTGACTTCTCAAATAATGCGCGTAACAAAGAAATGTTTTATTGCAATTTCATCAATAATTCAAATGCAACTTAAAGGAAAGTAGGGCAGCATCAGGAAAAAAGCACACTTGTTCTATAATTGAGTCGATTAAATAGTATCGAGTCCCACTGTCATAGTCATATTGATGAAACAACTTTTGTAAGTATGAGGAGTGTAATAAGGAATAAGACCTCAGAATTATGAGGCAACATCATAGACATTAATTTTTTTCTATTGTAAAATACAAACAATGAAAGCAACCTTTTACTAGTGTGCAATAATAAAAGCACAGCTTTTGAAAGGTGCTCTCCTAAGGATTTTAGTAGTTTTCAAGGCTGTTCAGTAATAGCCCAAGCTATTTTGGAACTGTGCATACATTAGTGTTCCTGTGCAGCATGATACAGTAATGTGTGAAAAAGTCTACGATCACACCTTGTTTAAATTTGCAGTTTTTGTGCATAATCCCACAGTGAGCTCTTGTCAGGTTTTGACTGAATATAGGAGAAAAAAGTTTACAGAAGCCTACAGATTGGGGTTGGATGAAAATATCTGACTATGAAAATAAGGGTTTTTTAAAATTTCATATTACTTTTTTGAAAGATCAATGAAGGCATTATATCAAGTTTATAGTACATATGTAATATTTTGCAAATTAACCTTTGGATAATTTCACCCAGTGAAACTTCAGAATGCATGTATGTAGCCACCTAAATGAAAATTTGGATCTTTTGTATGTAATATTTGTGGAGTATGACTGAAAAATTTGGAGTTTTATTTTTGAAAACATTGCACTATGATTTATGCATTCATATTAATGTTGTTTTTCAAAAATTATCATCCAGAGAAGCAAAACCCTTATTTCAATGATGCCCTTGTTCAAAACATTTTGGAAAACTTCCTTTCTCAGAATTATGGTTTGAAAGATTTGCAAACTTGACTAAAAAACATCCATCCATCTTGTTACTTTCTAATCATATTTCCTACCAAAATTCATCTTTTTTTATTCACCACAATTAGCTATAAATCTCTCTCTGAAATGATGAAAATGACTAAAATTGACTTTCAAATTATAAAATTTGTTACCTTTGAGGATGTTTAGAAGTGTGTATGTAAGCCTATGTGTGTTTAAACTTAGTAGTTTCAGGTTAGAGGTAAAAATGCTGTCAGTAAAATCTGATCTTTGGTGACCACTAAGAAGGGAAAATACATTTGAACTTAGATGGCAAGGTATGCTTATTTAAAAACCAGTTGAATTACTCTTTAATGACACCTTATTTTAGTTTTTACAACATATACAAAGAAAAATGCAAGTATCTCTTTTGGAATGCAAGGCCAAAATACCTAACATAATTAGTAGCATATTTTATTATTAAGACAATTAAAGGATTAAGCAACTACAATGCTAATCTTATGTTGGCAGATTCTTCAGATAATGGTTCTTACATGGGAATATCTCTGTATAATTTTATTTAAATACTGCCATTTACTGTCTGATCTGTAAGTATGTGTATTTCATTAGTATATTACATAATTCATACTAATTTTCATGTCATTTGCAGGAACTAGTCAGCAGCACTTAGAATGTTCACTTCAGTTGACCTCTTCATGTAAATAATTGACCCAGTTTTCAAAACTATTAATGATTGTTTTCTTAAGCACCAGTAAAGAACCCAAATAGTTACATGTGCTTGAAATGTAAAATAATCGGAATGAATTTCAAATATTTTCTTCATTTAAGAAATCTGGGTTAACTCAATATTTATGTATTGAATGATTTATGAATCAAATGAAAATAAAGTAGGTCTGAATTAAAGTACGTATATAGAAATATATCACTTTCTGCACTTGAAAAACTTGTGTTCCTTCTTAAACACATAGGAAATGAAAGAAATGATTGCAGAGAGACTTAGTTGAGTAGTTTTTATTTTCTGAGTATCTCTAATGGAAGGAGAACAAAAAATTAAAATATAATTTTGCTGTGGTCCCTTTCTGTAAGCTTGTGTAGCTTCTGATTTCCAGCTTTAGGGAAGTAGCAAAAGGAATCAAGTGCCTAAGTTTTAAGAACAGCATCAGTGGGTATAGTTCTTCAAACACTGATAGATTTAAGTGCACACCAGTGTTTGCACATGAAGATGCAAAACACCTTTTGCACCACCTTTCAGTATGAGTGACTCGCCCATTGGAGACCACACAGACTTCTTGTTTAAAGTGGTATGTAATTTGTGTCGAGTAATTTGTGTCATATTGATTCTTTCATTCTGGTTAACTAATTGTATTAACATTTCTTTTTTTCCTGGATTCATAAAACTAAATGGTTTTTCTTTTTCTGAGTGCACATACCCTTGACTTTTTAAAAAAGATTTTAAAGTCCAGGATTTATGCAGGAATTGCTTTACACGAATAGCTACTTCATTCCTTTAATACCTCAGTTTGTGTTAATGACGTTTGTGTGCTGTTTGGCTTTGCCAAGTTTGTTTTACTAAAAGGGGGATGTTTTGGGGACAAAAGCAGGATGAATATGTATTAAATCTTTAGTTTTGTAGTATTTTACTTATAAATTGCCATAAAGTTTTGATAACAGATGTTGCATTTTAAATTTCATTATTACATTGAAGGAAATACTGTGATGTTGTTCATTTGTGGTATGATAATTGTTCGTTGACAAATTTCTAAAATCTAAAAGAAGAGAAAGTAAAATATCAGCAAGTTTCTTTTTCTTTTTCTTTTTTTTTACTCTATCGATAAATGGAAACTTAGAAAAAGTGCATTATAAATGTATGAACCAAAGGTTGGAAGTTTTGGTTTTAGAGAAGTTAGGCTAGTAAGTAATGTTTATATAATTTTGATAAACATTTCCCCATGTCTGAATTTTGAGTGGAAAACTTTGCTTCCTTAAAGGCTGTAAATGAAAAAAAAAATTAGGGACTGTTCTCTCTTTCTCCCTCTCCCTCTCCCTCTCTCTCTCTGTGTGTGTGTGTGTGTGTGTTCTTATTCATTTGTGTTTAGATACAGCTTAATACCAAGTAATGCCAACATCTGGCAAAGAGATGGAGATCTGGGAATTTGTTGCTCGAAACCCTGGGACAAAGTGTTCTGATCTGACCAGCAAACATAGCTGTGGACTTGAACTGGAATCTTCAGGGGCAGAAACGTCTTAAGTGTCTGGAAAATTGGCTTGTTGAGTCACCATGAAGGCACTAAAACAAAACTAATTTTAAGCAGGTCAAAGTTCAGTGATTCCCTCTGGAATTCAAACTTTTTTTGAGTCTCATGTTTAAGTGAAAAGGGTCAAAGTTGACGCACTGTTACAATGTTTTGAATGCTTTCCCTTAAGAACAGCCACCCAAACTGGGATTAGCATGAGGAACTGCAAGGCTGGCACTTCAGCGTCTGGGTTAAAAATATTTTAAAGCAGTAAATGCAGTCAGTACAGAGAGATCCCTGGGAGCCTTTCTATTCAAAAATGTGTGAGCTCAGGGCAGCAACTGCAATGTAATTTAGGGCAGTGTATGCTTCATAGCTTTGAGAATATTGCTTCCCGTTAATGTTCCATCGGAGGATGGCAGGATAGTAGTAATTTTAGAAGGTGGTATTCCTGTTTGTCTTACATCGAAAACTTCAGAATAAATAAAAAGAAACCTCAATCAAACAAGAAATGTAACTGTGGAAAAGTACCAATGAATCTAAATTTGAACTGAACAGATTCAAAGCCAGCACGGTTGTAAGAATATTTTTAAGAAGGAAGCTATGGCAAAAACAACTACTCAGAAAGTGGACTGCACAGGTATGTACCATGTGGGCAGAGAACCTGAGGAAACTTCCAAGAAAATGCCTAGTCAGGACTGAGGTGCATTAACTGTGACTAGATGAAATGCTACTGAATATTTAAATTGAATTTTGTTAGAAGATGGAAACACAAGAGATTTAATTTCAGTAGCTGGCATTCAGATGATGTCTAGCTATTCTGAGTAAGCCAAGTCATTAGCTAGTCACAATTCCACGGATGAGATCATGTTGGGATCTTTGGGGGCTCACCCTCTGATGAGCGGGTCTAGGACTTCTGATGCTAAGGTGTTATGCCTCAGCTTATGGGATTGTGTAGGGTTTTTCTCAGTCTAAAGATCAGGTTGCTGATTAGAATGAGATCAAAATCTTTAAAAAAATCTTTTTTAATATCTTGGATATTAAAAAAGAGCCTGTCCTTTTATGAGTTGTGTCTAGGAAATGAGTGACAAACATTCATACTTCCTTCAAATTTTAGGGACTCAGCTGCTAATTCTGGGCAGCTATGAAATCTGGTGATTACCCAACAGTTCACTAAACTCCCTAGGAGTTCTTATACTATTAGCTATTCTATTTTTCTGTGTTATAAATTTCAGAAGAATATATTGCTCTTCATTGTCAACCTATGATGCTCACCTTAAGGAAGCTTTAATTGTTTAGTTATTTATTTAGTGAACATCAGTTAATTTCAATTTGAGGAATATTTTTTTCCATGTTTATTGTGTCTTGAGAGAGATGAACTGTATCATGTCTATTTACTTTAGTGAGATAAACCAGGCACATGTTTTAATAAAATGCTTACAAAAGAATGAAAGGCTAAGTTATTCACGTGTGGCACGATGACTGTCTTGCAAAATTTTTAATCAGAAAGTGACCACATTGTACTGAAAGATAGAAAGATCACCTGCATGTTTCTGTCACCGATACAGTTTAAAAGAAAGTGGTCTCTGAGTTAGATTTTTAAATTCAGCATGTTTATGATTACAATTATGAATGCTGCTTGTTTTAATTTAGCAATGAAGGATTAAACATAAAATTTAGACTAGCAAAAATAAAAATGACAATTTTTTTCAAGAATTGGTACAAGGATTATAATGCAGAGGTAGTTCTAGGGTACTACTTAAATTCTCTGAATCAAAATTATACAGCAGAAATTTAAATTTTTGAGCAGAGTTTTTTTTAGAACATTATTTGCTATCTGAACTGTATAAAAAACCAGAAACATGAGTATATTCAGCATTACTTCTGTAGATACCTGAGATGCATCAATATATTTAATATTCTAATTTGTTATTGCAATAGGACTAGTTAGTAGTTTTATTCCAAAGGACTTAAAAAAAAAACATGGGTTGCTCTGAACTTTTGCCCCTCTAAACCCTCCAAGTCTTTGCAGGGAGAGCTTTTGAAGGGATAGTAAAATACCTTGATCCCTACATCTCTCTCTAGGCTCTGTCAGCTGTTATACTTGTGCTCACTGCTGACTGCTGGTTCCCCACGCTGTGCTGATCCTTTTGTTTAACTGGCATTTCTTTTGGCTTCCCCACTTAAACTAGCTATCAGATTCCTATAGGTCAACTCGACAGTTTGCCTTGTAGCAAACTCACCTGAAACATCTTTTGAGGTACGGCCTATGATTTCATGACAAATAGTCACCTCAGTGGGGAGCTACAGAGCTCACCTCTATCTTCCAAGGGTTAACAGTAACCTATAATAATAATTTGGTGACACAAAATGCTTCTTTTTATGCATTACCTATTTCCAGAGGCCTAATTTAGGTTTGTATCAAAATGGATATCACAAACAGTACAGCTTCCCGCTGAGCAGCAAAGTGCTACTGAGAGACTTTCTGTTATTCTTCTGGTGGCATCTGGGAGGGGTGAAGGAACACTGGGGAGTGTGGGGAAAGCAATTGTCAGCCGCTTATAGTGTAGCTGGGACCAGCCGTGGTGGAGAATGGTTTTCAAAGGCAGAATAGCTTTATGGAATTGTTATGCCAGGAACTGAACTTTGTTCTATTACACTTGATAGGAGGCAGATTTTAGAACAAGAAAAACAGCAGAAGTGGCTCCAACAGTTACCTTATTTTTCTGTCTGATTTTCATACTTCATGTTCTTGGCAGCAGTGACTGCGCTTACCCAGGTGTAAATACAGACATAATAGTACAGTGCTCAGGAAGCTTTCCACTTTAGGAGTCTGTTAAAAGTCTTAAGTCCTTGTTGTGGAATCCCTGGTCGTGGGAGTCAGGGCAATCAGAAGAGCAAAGGAAGCAAACTCTGTGAGCATGGCCCATCATTTCGAACATTTTACCCGATTTTTAAATTGCTTAGTACCTACCCTAAACATGCTAGGCTCTCTATTGTCCTACTTCTTCTCCTGAAAGAAAGCAAATTGAAAACAAACTCAAGTGTATCATGATTTTTCTTAACTATACCCAGGAGTATTGTACTTTAAATAGAAACATTCGAAGGATTGTTTTTCATAAATGTTTAGCATTACTATTTCTGCCTATGCTGGTAAGTGAGGGATGGGACAAATACAGCCATCTTATTTTGCACAAGGGGTCTTCCAGTGAATCCTTAATTCACAGCATATAGGCTAAGTAATCATAAGCTGGGAAGCTCTTTAGAGCCCACATATAACCTCTCTTTTAGAATCCAGGGTGGAGATATTTAAGCATGTTTAGCCTTTGGGCTCTATGGCAGCTTTTAGTCTGGGTCTTTGCCATGCCTGTGTGTAGCTTTGGTACCTGCTAAAGGGATGGGAAAACCTCATGGAGCTGGGCAAATTGACAAGAAGTCTAGCACAGAACTTTAACTCCAGCTCCCACTTCAATATTCTTGCATGTTCTGCGTGTAAGGTTTGTCTTGGCCTGCTGCATCCCCCGACTGGCCAGCCCTCGCCTCTTTGTACTCTGGGGATGTGTTCTCGGAATGCCCGTTTTCCACTCACCCCTGGGAGCTCCAGGAAGAAGCAGCTGTCCTGGCTTTCCCACTCTCAACTCCAAGGGGAGGCTTGGGTGCACAAATTTCTCTCACAATCCTTACTGTGTGCATCTCAAGCACAGCTTGCTCAGCTCTGCATTTCTGGCTCAGAGAACATGTTAAACATGTCTGTATAGGTATTCATTTTGGGGTACGACCCACGCAGGGATAATAGATACAGCTTCTCTTTTTGTGGACTTCAAGAGTCTCTATTTAATGCTTTGGAAAAAAATTAAATGTGTTACAAGAAACATGCTCATGGCATCCTTTTTGAATCTGAAAAGTTGTGTAAAAATGGCATTTTAAGAAGTTTCTACTTTAAAGAGTGCTTTCAGACATATCTATTTCCTTATTTAATTGACTAAAATTCATTTTGTAAATGTTATTCGTTCAAAGCAGGAAGATTTTCTACCAATAGGGTCTAAAGGTTTGGTCACTTCTCTTAGGGATTGCTCACATCTTCCTTGTAATAGCAGCTCCCTGAAGAAAACCAGAGAAAAGAAATCAAATCAAACCCTCAACTGCAGCTTTTGTACCATTTGAATTGCAGTGGATAATTTTCAAGCACTGTAAGTGAGGTGATGATATAAGATGGACTTTTAGCTCCCTTAGCAAAGTTTCTTCCAATTTTGGTGCTTATTTCAAAAGCTTTACCTAGGATGAAAGTATATTCCCATAGTTTAATGTTCTTTGTTTATGTGGTATTGTTTTTTACAATGATTGGTGGGTAGAAATGTGCCAAGGCCAGGCTTTGGGATCTGAGCCTCTTTTGGACCCCATAGGATGTCAATGGACTCATTAGGATTTAGCCAAGTTTTATGCATTATTCATAATATACATTCACAGCATGTACACTAACGACCGTCTCCTGTGTCTGCTTAGTCAGAACCATTTGCATGCTGTATTATGGAACCATAACAGAATGCATTTAGCCACATTTTCTGTATTATCCTTAATACATATTGTCATCATATTCTGTTATGGGGTATGTGGTGAATGTGTTTAAACAATAGCATGCACTTGTGCATTATGATTCCATAAAAACAAATGTATAATAAAAGTCTTGATGGAAGTAATTATTGCATATGTGCAATAACAGTTTTTAAAAAGCTTTCATATTATTTCTAGTTTGTTTTTATTGTTTGATTATCTAGTTATTTGTTTTATGTTGTTTTATGCCTGCTGGACTGATGTCCTGAAAATTTTAATTTTGAAAACAACATACTACCTACTTTATCCCTCTCATGTCTTACCTCATTAGTTTCCCTAAATGGGTATTTAAAAATATAATATTTAAAAGAGACTCGATGATTAGGAAAAGCATGTTTCCTAACTACCAATTAAAGATCTTTTGGGTATTTGTTATAAAGAGCCTGTGTTCCATGTATTAGCAGAGAACTTTGTTGTGTATGTGAGAAATTAACTTCAAATTATTAACATAAAATTATCTATATCCAGGATGAAGTTCTGAGTTCTAATGTCAACAATGACTCTAACTCATTTAGAAAATTGCCACTTTATCTTTTTTTTCTGGGACATCTTGTTCACCAAGTGGAAATGACCACAATTTAATTTCAATAGGATATCAGATCCATTATGTCTCTAGAAACATAACTCTTAATTTGGAATGGAAAGAAAAAAACTCAGAAATGAATTTATGTGTCAGAGGTGTGAAGAAAACAAAGAATTTATTTAAAACTTTAAATGATAATTAGTTACAAAGTTAGAAATTCATTGGAGACAGACTTTTAAATTAAATTACTTTTCTATGGTGGAAGTAAGTAGTGAAGAAGACAGTCAAAGGTTTCATTGAAATCGCAAGTCTTCTCCTTTGAGAGGCGTATTGGGGGATTTTCTGCAGTTGAAGTCATTTGGTTTTTGGTTAGCTACTACTAAATTCATTGTATAATGTTCATTTTGAAAACTCTATGATTCATCTGTGATCCTCAAAATCCAGTGCTTTTACACATGATCACCTCTTATTTCATTATGAAATAATTTAGGCACAGGTTCTTGGAGTTAGGAGCACATATCAAATGGTAGTCTTAGTTTGAAGACCCATCAGTCTTTTTATGGTTAATGGCATTTTATCAGTAATCTGATTTACTTGGAATCTGTCTTATGAAATTTATTTTGCTAGGCATTATTGGAGAATAATGATATTCAGATAAATGATCTCACTGAGAATTTCAAGTATACCCACTTGATAATGTAAACCATCCTGTTCTTGTTTCCTCTTTTCAGTGCTTTTGACATTGTGCTTCCTGATGAAATGTCTCTTGCAGTAGGATGCATGTTCTTTGGGAATGTAGAAGAATGTCAACTTAATGTAAAGTCCACCTACATCTTTTCAGTTTATCTCAGTGCATTTTTCTCTGTTTCTCCATTGACCTTCACGTAGTTCTTTGGGTCACATCTGCGTGTTGAGAAGATAATACAGACTCAAATCTCCTAGTGCTAGATATAGTTCCAGATATGATTATTAAATTCCAAGTAGTCAGACCTCAAGGTAGCACAAAACCAGGTGCCTACAAAAACCTAGATATTTTGATAGTCTGAAATAATAATCTAATATGCTTCCTTAGATTTTTTCCCCCTGCAATACAGAGAAGAAATGGACCTCCTTGACTCCTGTTTAATAAGATATATTGGATATTTCCTCTCAATAGGCTTACTTAACAGAATTGATCACTTTATGTAACTTTATTATTAATTTCAACAGTTCCTCTGTTCAAAAAAGGCCTTATGTTAATTCCATGACTACTGAAATTGCTCATAATAGTTGGGAACTTCTTTTTAGAGCTGCCATAGAGCTGGAGGCATACTCTTTTGGTAGTCTCAGTGAGTCATTTTTCTAACATGGAAGGAAAGCAAACTTGGTGTTTGAAAATAGTCAAAGTATGTATTTGACCAGGTCTAAGGAGTAAAGACAACAGGTAATCAAAAACGGAAGGCCGTGGAGGGAAACTCAAATTATGGAATGCCAGTAATTGGTCTGTTTTCTTGGGGCAGTCATGAATGGGAAGATTACAAAGCAGCGGCTCCTGAAAGTGTCGTAAGCAGTAGTAGTAACGAGATGAGCATGGGGTTTCCTACATTCACTTCTTTAAAGGACCACACTGATCTGTCTGTGACGCTTTAAAACATGATTTAAAATAGGTTCAAAATATGTTACATTACTTTATAGCTATACTGTAACTATATATATTATAGCCATAATCATAATATATTTCATGTGTTTTTGTGTGCATCTGTTATAACTGACATGCAAAACTGTGTCCATTTTTAGATTGGTATGCCTGCTCTCTTCAAATTATGAAATATGCACAGGCACTTTTAAAACCATTGGGTTTTCAGTAATAATTAAATATTTCTAGAGCCTAAACACTTAAATGTGGATTAACTTTTTCCTGCCTAATATTAGTTTGATTTTGCTTCAGTTTTCATAATAATTACTTATTTAGGGGAATTCCTTCATTTAAGTTTATTTTTTGGCTCTTCAAGACCAGTCTGGCCACTTGTAGACTGGCGCAGTTGCTTGCAAATAAATTATTTCTGTGGATAAACAGCAAGAAATAAACACAATCATGTATATACAGTTTCTTGTCTAGCTTACATCATAATGGATTTACAAAACCATAATTTTGAAGATTTATTTAATAAGAAAGTCAGTATCAGCAATTCGTATGATTTCATTTTGGGATGGATCTCAGCTATCATCACATCCAGATCTCTCATTTGGATATTGCTAAAATCCTTTGGAATGCTCCTCTACAAGAAATGGTATTAGAAGAGTTGCTATAAGTAAGAGCAGATTCAAGAGAATATAGTTGAATGCTGTTTAATCTAATTTTATGTGAGATAATTTGAAAACTCAAATTACTGAGGAAATTACCTTTCTTTTTGGAGGGGAGTTTTAAGAAATGGAACAGTTTTCCTAAAGAGGTGATCAAGGGAAAAATTCAAATTAATGTGGGCACTAAAAATAAGGTTTAGATTAAGTATCAATTATTTCTTCCAAATTTGATTTAGATTGGAATTTGACTTTGTATATGATTTTTACTACCTCAGTAATAATATGCACTGAGTTTGCCATAGATAACTTCTAAAAGATCATGAAATTCTGGTAGCTTTAATAGATTTCATTAGTTTTCTTTATCTTAACATTTCTGTGAAAATTTCAATTATATGTTTTTGCTTAACTTTTAAGACCTCACTCCTTACTCTGTACAATTGCATATTGCTGAAATCTCTAGTTTAGAAGGGAGTGTATCTAAGTTGGTACACTTATCCTCCCTGTCTCTCTTCTTACCACTCTCCCTATGTCTTTCCTTTCTTCTTTCTTCCTGTTTTTCTTGTCTAAATCCCTAAATATTTTCTTAATGTATATTGAATATGAGTGGAGAAGGGTAGTGAAAACTGGCTTTCTAGGGAAGTTTTAGATATTATTTTTATAAATCTCCAAGTTTTTAGTGGCTTACATGAATGTACCTGTTAGCCTCATAACATACCCTACCTCAGTTTTGCATACCTACTTCAGAAACAGCATTATAGGGAGGGGACCTAGAGTCATTGTCTGAGTTTCTGTGCTCAGGCCCCTGAACTTCTCTGAATCAATCTGTCTTCACCTGTAAAAATTGGATGTAACTTACAGGATTTTGGGGAGAATAAAATGAGTTGATTATAGGAATGCATTTTTTTAAAGTGTAACATTCAAATACATGTTAGCTCTCCAACCTTGATTTGGGCAAATGCAGAGTAGTAACCAGAACCACAGCTAGATTTGTAGTTATTTTTGTTCGTGAGCTTATGATCTTGTTCATATGTTGGATACCTTTTAACAAAGTTCAAATTTTATGGCTTTTCAACTGGAGTGACACTAGCCTTGCAAGTTGTGATCCCTGGAAAAAAAAGCAGATTTGCTTTTGGGTTAAGTTCACTTTAGTTGTTCTATCAGTTAGGAATAAGGTTTCTAATGGAAGTGTTGACAGTACCTCCTGTGACCTTTATCCTTGGACCCATAAGATTCTGCTTCTTGTTTTCTTTTTTCTTTTTCTTGAGTAATGTAAATAAGAATTTTAGTTCCAGTCTGTAGGATGATGTGTGTATTTTTCTTTTTGTTAAAAGGTATGTGGTATATAAACTGAGTATTTATGTCTCTTTATTTGGATAACATGTTACAAAGATCCTAATAGCTGTTTTAGGAAATACGCCACTGCAGATTAATTTATTTTAGACTGATTTTTCTGAAACAGTGAATTAAGTGGTGGTGGTGGGGACTTGACATGATACAGTTATATATTTTCTGAGATTGTGGGAACCCTGTGTAACTTTCTTTTCTTTTCCCATTTTCATTTGTTTCTATTTTCTGTGTAGTAACTGGCTTGAGATGTAGTAACAGTGCTTGTACTGTTAAGTTATAATTCTAAGTGAAGTGAGAGGAACAGATATTTTGGGTGTTGGTTATATTACTTCCTTCTGGTCTGGGGCAAGTCATTTCATCTCTTTTCTTCTTCGTTCTCTTTCTTTCCTAGCTCATCAGGGACACACTGGTACACATTTCACAAGACTACAAGACTATTTAGAGGAGAGGATGAAATAATATATGTAAAAGCTCAAATTTTTCGAAACTGAAAAATGGCATACCAATGCCAGCTATCATAATTCTGAGAATTGGCCTATAAAAAGCGGCAAGCTATGATGTCCAGTTTTTGGAAATATTTTGCAAAATGTTCTTCAAGACTATGAATTGTCTGGTGGAAACAGCATTTTAGAACAGGGACATTCTTCCATAGCCTATAATTCTTCCTCCAAACTCACTGAAGAAATTGAGGTCCATAGATACTGGGGGAGATTTTTAAGGTCACATAGATACTAGGAGAGGTAGTTGTAGAACTCAGGTTTCCTGACCCGCTCTGGGTTCTGTTCTCCACTCTCCCAGCATGGCTGGCCTCCCCTTTGGCCTCCTTTGGTGGGAGATGTCAGGTGAGAACGATACAGTAGCAGTTAACATTCACTCTTCTCTCAGAAGTGAAGGGCTCTAGAGAGGCATTTTCCTTTTGCTTTCTTTTTCCCCTGTGGTTATTGACAGATCTTGGAATCATGTTGAAACTTGTTGTAACCACCAGGAAACTCTTTCAACTTTTAATAGTTATCACTCTGCTCCTAATTAACAAGTAGCAAGTATGATTATGTTCCACTAAGTTGGAAAGACTTGTCAGACTTTAATATTTAGATGAGGAAAGGACCTCCAGCCATGAAAAAAAAAATCCCTGTTGATATTTTCCATAAAAGGGGAAGCACAGTTCAAAACCAGCCGAGCCGACTCTGCCACTTTGTGTAAAAGAGATCTTGAGAAATGGAGAGGAGGAGAGTGTGTGTTAATTGTGGCTTACATTAACACACACGGTCTTCCCAAATTCTTCAGCTTCCTTCCCTTGAAAATGCTTCATACGGAGCCATGAGGTGGTCATTCCCTCCAGTACGTTTTGCCCTGAAGTAAAACAAAAATAATAAGGATTATTAAACTTGTATTTAAGGAAGTGTGTGATGAGGACAGCTTTTGTGAATTAATGCTTTGCTAGTGTCAGCCATTTAAACCAGTATAATGTGCCTCTAAGGAAGAGTAACTTTTTAAAAAATCATGTAAACTTCATTTACCATTTTTATTTTTTATTTTATTTTATTTTTTAAAATTTTTATTCTTGTTTTATTTAGGCTTACATGTTGACAGTGTAAATTGACTCATTGTACATAGATAGAGGATAACATATCAATTCTCTAGTTGTAAGTTGTATAGAATCACATCATATATGCAGTCATACATAAAGTTAGGGCTATGATGACCATCATATTCCACCACCCTTGCTGTCCCCATGCCCCCTCCCCCCTTACACCCCTGTGAACAGAGATCCACCATTGTTCCCATGTCCTTTCCCACATTATGGATCAGCATCCACTTATCAACGAGTACATTCAGTATTTGGTTTTCTGAGATTGGCTTACTTCACTTAGCATGATGTTCTCCAACTCCATCCATTTACCTGCGAATGCCATAATTTTATTCTCTCTTATTGCTGAGTAATATTCCATTGTGTGTATATACCACAGTTTCTTTATCCAGTCATCTATCGAAGGGCATCTACGTTGGTTCCACAGTTTAGCTATTGTGAATTGAGCTGCTATAAACATTGAAGTGGCTGCAGCACTGTAGTATGCTGTTTTTAAATCTTTTGGGTATAGGCCTAGGAGTGGGATAGCAGGCTCAAATGGTGGTTCCATTCCAAGTTTTCTAAGGAATCTCCATACTGCTTTCCAGATTGGTTGTACCAATTTGCAGTTCCACCAGCAATGTATGAGCGTGCCTTTTTCCCCACAACCTCGCCAACACTTATTGTTGTTTGTGTTCTTGATAATTGCCATTCTGA